>KZ309726.1:97743-120518 GCA_000376725.2 Ladona fulva
TCGGTGTATGGAAGGCGGAGTGGATCAAAAGGTGTGTAATGCCTTAGTTAATGTATCTTACATTAAGCTTGCAGTATGCAAGCAACTTTTACTCGTATATATATATAGATATATATACATATAGGATACTAAAGGCCAGGCAGAAGGAAGTGCCTTACGGAGCCGCCGATTTTTTTGCCGCATTTTCAAAAATTCATTTCGCGTACTTAGCGTAAAGATAGAACGTTGAAATTTACGGAATCGTTAGAAAATTTTTTTATCCTCCGTTTGCTGCAAAAGATTTTTCCCTGATGGCCCCAGGTTCGATGCTAGGTAAATTCTTAGTGCAACCTATTTACCTTAGTAACCTATTTCTAAGCTCCTGCTGGAACTCTTTCCAATTTTTTCTAATTTTGTAATACTTACCTCCTGTTTCCTGCTTGAGACCAACTTCTTTCCTTCCATTCTGAGGTTAATCTTCATTCTGCATCTAACTATTATATGGTCACTTCCAGTGTTGAAGTTGTTTAGTACCTCACAATTAGTAACTGGGTTGAGTTTGTTAACCAATATGTAGTCTATTTCGTTTTTTACTCCATTAGGACCTCTCCAANTGGAAGGCGAAGTGTTGCTGGTGGTGTGTAATGTATGTACGCAATATTTAAAGATTTGCGCTTAGATTGTGCTGAGTACGATTAGATAACGGTGAGACACCGTCTGCATAAGTACCCTGCAAGTCGCCTTTCGGCGTGTGGCAGGGGCTGCAAGAACCATGACTCTTTTTCACTAAACGATTGCTTTCGCGGAAAAAATGAATTTTTGAAACGACTGGTTCCTTCATCTATTTCTCTGATGTTTCTAGCAGTATCAGATCGCCCTATATAAAACATTATTACAACGATATCATCTGTGAACATACTTTATCAAAATTTATGAAGTGGATTTATCCTTTTTTTAAGCCTTCTATCTTCTAAAGATTCCAAACCTGCGTCCTGAAGTACATGAGTGACGGTCACTTTTTTATCGTAGCAAATATTCACAAAACATATCGCCTTTCGCTGTACTTTTTCTAATTCCCGATTACAACACTTATCGGCCTGTAAATTACATGCATAAACGAGATGAGGACTAACTAACGAGATTTCACATCGCTCGCGAACTTTTCCTTCTCTCCGATGGACTAATCTGAGCACGAAGCCGTGATTTAAACCGAAAACACATTTGGTGATTGGAAGCCAGGGTAATATTTGAAAAGAAAATTTAAAATTATCATTTACCTAAGGAACCAATTAATATATTGTATTATCATCTTAACTCATAGTAGTATGTGAAAGAATATTCTAAAAATGTATCAATTTGAACAATTATATCAAACAGAATCTTCAGTCGCAAATGTCTTCTGCGTGCTATGTGTTATTATGCTATATGCGTTTNACATATCTACGTAAGTACCTTGCAAGCTGCCTTTCGGTGTATGGCAGAGGGTGCATGGACCATTATTCCCTTTAATAAATTACTTTCGCGAATCGTTCATGAAAAAAATGAGTTCTTGAATCGATTCCTTTCCGAAATTAATCTTTCGACTAAACCATCCAACTTCTAAAGATTCCCATACTGCGTCCTGAAGTACATGAGTGACTCTCACTGATTTATCGTATGAATTCTTCACAAAACGCATCTCCTTTCGCTGTACTTTTTCTAATTCCCGATTACAACACTTATCGGCCCACACACTGTCCGCATACACAAGATGAGGTCAAACTAACGCGAATTCACATCGACCGCGAACTTTCTTCACTCCAAAAGGCTCTTCGCGAATCCGTATTTAAGACGAAGATAAACCTGGTGATGGTAACGTAGGAGATATCAAATATATAAAAAGCAAATGTCTGTCCGCCCATTTATCTCAGTAACGGCTTGACTTAGAGATCTGAAACAAACTGCATTTTGTTTCAATGATGCTGAAAACCCCAGGAAAACTAATCTCATCTCTGTAAATGCTCTGGTTCGAACCCAGGAGTCCATAATACGTTTCCATAAGAAATGTACGTAAAGTAAGTTTTCGTTACCTGCAGACGTTGTTTCTTTTACGGAATTAAATTAGATATAATGGTCTTAAGAAATCAGGGGAAGCGTAAAATGAAGTAATAGTTATCGTAGTTACTTATTTTAATTGTGAAATAATGATATAGACCCAAATTTGAGAGAACATTGATAAAATACACGGAAAATTGCACACGCCGGCGTCCTTAGCATTGGACCCAGACACGCGTTTCCCTCGTGATTTCCCCTCTGACGTCAGCGGAGAGAGAAAGCAGACGTGCCAAGGACGAGAGCCTCATTTGTGCGTCTGCGATTCTCGGAAGAGGAACTCAAAGAACCGCACAATCTCTCAACACAGAGAGAAGCGCATCTCCTTAAATAAGGTAAAACATTGAACATTTTTACTATTAGAGTTTGCCTTTTTTTTTACATCCGACCTTGAAAAAGGTCACGCAGTTCCAATTACGTACTGCATCGTTAGGACCCATATCGACGGTATGGAAACCAATATCGCAGGTTCTAAAGACCTGCGTGAGATGCGCTATTTCCAAAACAGCGAAATTTTCGCTCTTTTTCAGCTTCTTCTCAAATTTTCATTAAGTATGCATCCTACAGAATACTCCAATCTAGAGCCACGCACACCTTTCGTTGTTCTCTGGTTTGGTCGTCATTTGTGTTCTTGCAGGATTATTTAGGTGAGATAACGAGAATGTTCTCGTGATATCCGACGAACAGTGTGGAGAAATATTTCTCTGGTTTCCATCCGGGTCAGGGCGTTGGTTACCAAGTTTGTGGATCACAAAATGGCTGCAGAGAAAGTTACCGTAAGAAGCAATATTTCTTTATCGAATGAGATATAGTTCTTCCTCCCGATTATTACGAGCGAATCCTATCGCCGTAGATTCCCTGATTAGGTCTTGTCAGATTATTGAAACGAACTGGGAATTTTGAATCACTCGTTTGAATTCGGGGTTTGAAAAAACGGGAAATAATCTGGAAAGCGAATGCAGTTCACAAATTTCTGTTCCAAATTCAATCATCCAACATTGGGTTACTAAAAATGCGAAAGTTAAGATGTGTGTCGACGGAGTAACTATCTTGTGATTAAGTGGGGTATTCTAATAAAATTAGCGTAACTTATTAGTATTGCAGTAACGTATTAGCGTAGCGTATTAGTTTATTAAGGTAGCGTAATTAGTGTTGCAACTTAATTTAACCTACCGTATTCGCGTGTTGCAGTAAAGGGTTCTGGTTTTCAGTTTGTCGTTGCATATTATTCCAAGTAAATTCAATGCACAATGATCAGAATCAATCTCAACCTAACAACAATGTAAATATCAATATTCTATGCTTGTATAGGTCAACCCCCCGAATTTTAAGTGTAAAATTCTTTATTTTACGCATCTCGTGTATAAGTTGATCCTGGCTGTTTCTCGTAAACACTGCAAAGGTACTTTCCGAGGATTAATTATAATTTATGAATTGGTTGCTAGAAAGTCCAATTATTTTGGAAAAAGCTATTTTATCATAATATACGACAAAGTAGAAAATGTTTTAAATATCAATTAAAAGATTTGACTTTCAATATGGATCGCTGTCGATGAGTGACTTGAATAAGACTTAACATATTTCAATGAAGTCTGTGTATGCATTACAATACTGTATGTGTACAGAATGAAACAATATCTTATTGTTAATTGAAACTATATTTCACTTAAAAGCCAATTTTCTTAACACCGCAACCTTTGCTTTCATGAGACTCTCTTTTAATGAAAGAAGCAATTCTTCCATGCCGGTGGAATGGCAGACGAGATTGAATCGGAAGATATATTGTACAATATATTGAAAATTTGAAGACATTTGCAATACATTAGAGTGATTTCCAATGAGATATATCCTACAATAAACAGTACGGAGTTTAAGAGGGGGAAGATAGGTTCTTATTAATTTGATTTGAAACAAATATCATTGTGATCCATCAAATTACGTTCATACTCATTTATCTTTTTCTATTAATTTGTTTTTATGAGCTGATTATTATTTACTTAGAATTATTAATATTTATCCTAATAATTTTCCATGGTGGTTAAACACCCTCGGATTTTAACTGAATACTACTGAGTGTTGGTCATATACTCAAAGTTAAACCAGAGGTTGTTGCGAAACATTGGAAATTACTACATTGGACTCTTCTTCGCTGCACCTTTTCTGATTCCCGAATACAAAACTTATCGGCCCATAAACTACACGTATTCTCAAGATGAGGCGTAACTAACGCGAAATGACATCGCTCGCGAAGTTTTTCTTACGCACGACCGGCTATTCTCTTAACGAAGCCGTATTTAAGTCAAACACATAGTATAATTTGGTGATTGGACCGGAGAAAATATTTCATAATGTAGTTAAATAAAATTATTTGCCTACGGAAAAACTGCATATTTTGTATTGCTAGTACACCCCAAAGAAGTATGAGAAGGAATAGCCTAAAATGTTTGAACAAATACATCAAACAGAATGTACTGAAAACCATAACGAGAGACTTTCTTCGATGGCAGAGTTCATCTTTATATGGCAATGTTTATCGGAAACAGGCACGCGCTATTCTCGTGATTTCCTCTCTGGCGTCAGCGGACTTGACTTGGCTTGGGTGTTTTTTTATGCTGGGGGGCCGAGGGGCCCCTCTTCCCCTGGCGGAGATATAAAACGTTCGCCCCACGGACGAGAGCGTCACTTGGGCGTCTCAGACTGGAGGGGAAAGATATAGAGGAGGACAAACCTGAGGAAGGCCCAAAGCTGTTATTGAACAGTGTATCCTGCACTCAAGGTGAGACATTGCTCTTATTCTTATAAAGTACTTTCAAATTCAATCCTTGTATATTCTTAGCTCTTATCCATAATCGTCAATTCATTCATCCGTCCTTGCAAAAGGTTATAAAGTTCTATGTTCTTAATAATAAGAGCCATACCGATAGCATTACTCATTAGACTCTGCTTTTGAGGACTATTTTGTGTTTAACGTATCACCTTCAGCTGCGCTTTTTCTAATTCTCGGACACTTATCGCCTCATACAATTCACGCAAATTAACATCGCTCGCGGACTTTTTCTTGGCTCCGACAAACTACTCTCTTTGTGAAGCCAAGTTTCCCTTTTATCTCTTCAAAAATTGGCCATGTTTTCCAAAAATTTCCGTTTTCGTCGTGTATCTTGACAAATATCGGGAAATGCGCCGTTTATTTTACAAAATTAAATTAGAAATAGTGGTCCTTCGAAATCAACACAAGTTTCCAAAGAGAGGTAATCATTATAGATGTTTATTTTAGTCGTGAAATATTTATATAGATACTAAATTGCGGGGAATTTAATAAAATAAACGGAAAATTAGTGAAAATTTGCAGCGATAAACAACTCGTCCCCTTGACGACAATTTTTATATTAGTTATTCACGATCGCTTGTCACTTCCCTTGTATTTATGTTCTACAATCAATTCAGTGGATTTGGTGACGCATTTTCCAACAGCTTTCTTAGGAATATCCTCGGTGACGCCTTTGTCTTTGGAAATGTCTCAACATCGGGGAATTTGTTTGTCTTTCGTAGCACTCAGCTTCTGCGGCGTTACTTATTGTCGATGGTTTTCCTTGAATGGAAGAGAAGTTGGCCAATTGAGAAGTACCGCTTGAGATCGCTTCCTTTGCTAGTGATTTACGCCCAACTTCTTACACGTTAAACTATAATGGTGTAACATTGTGGTATTGACTTGTAGTCCAGTCAAATTAGACACAGGCTCGACTTTAATTTTAAGACTTTCTTTAATGATGTGGTTTAAAATAACATTTCATGTGATTGCATTTATCTAATTGTGTTTTAATTAGCTTCATATGATTTATTTAGAATTATTAATATTTATATCTTCTGATTGTTCTTTTTCATGGAAGTTAAACACACTCTAATTTTAATGCACGTTAAAGCTGCTGAGTGAGAGTCGTGTTTGAAGACAAATGTATTTTGTTGAAAAGAACTGAGATCTATTCCATNTTCGTTTTAGTCTTGTATCTTGCCAAATAACTTGAGAAATACTCATTGCACAGGAAATTTATAAGAAATGAATTTTTAGCGTATTTATTAGGCTTTCATTTAAATTCAAAATGACGATCGTAGACTCAAAAGTTCCTTCAAAAATTGCATAGAAGTAAAATTTTGCAAAAGTGGATTTTTTGAAACAAAACACAACAATTTTAGCGGAACAAACATCAAAGATATGATAAGGAAATAAGTTATTAGTAACTTTTTTGTTGTTGGTGTTGTTGTTACTTTGATTGCCATCCCCTCAAGGACGAAGGAGATTTAAATCACTCTTATTCTACGGCCGGAGGATATTTAAATGAGCAAGGACATTTTCAGGTGCGGCGAAGTAAGAATTTAATATTTACCATTCATAAATCCAGATCACTTCAAAATTTTAATATGTTCTACTGAAGGATTAGTTATATCTCGTTATTTTTTCGTTCATCTACATTGCGTAATTTGCAATGCACAACCTTATGTTTGCTGCGATTTTTAGCGCCGATGCAACCATATATTGCCTCATTGCGTCCACAAAAGAGAGGCTGTCGGGAATTCTCGTTGTCTTCTGGCTTGGTCGCCATTTGTGTTCTTCTCATAAGGAGCAGTTGGCAGTCTGATGTTCAGAATCGTGATGGGGCCAACTTAATATGGAAGTAGACAGAGTGAATGTAAAAAGTGTGACGGGCTTCTTCCCTATACGCCCGGGTTCGAGAGAAAGTAATGCTGCTCAATATCCGTTACTTTCACCTAATTGTCACGTTTACTGGCGTAGTGGTAAAGTCATTGGATTCGTGGCACAAGATCCGTGGTTCAAATCCTTTCGATCGCCGACTTTTTGTAGTATTTTTACTCTTCTATTTTCGTAATATAACAATATTAGCAATTACTGTGATCGGTAATTTTTCCGTAGCTTATATTTTTCACTGGGCGGAAAGCCGTAAATACGTTTGTAAAATATTTCGCCGACTAACCCTCACCTCGCAATTGGTACTTCTACGATTTCTTTCTTGCAGAATAAATCACATGATAATGATAACATTATAGTAAAAAGAAAAAATTGATGTAAAAGCGAGTGGTATTTAACAAGCTCTCACTGGAGACATTTTAGGATAGGGCCATAGTTTATCCGTTTGCAAACCCTTGGAAATCGGCTAACGGCACCAAATTATGGTACATTTGTTGACTGCGGAAAGTAGGCTCTATATTTTCTAGGCCTTTGCATTATTTGGGGACGAACCTTTGATCGGTACACTGGGAAAACTAAGCGTTTCAAAAATATCTGAATTTCTGAAGTGCGTGTGCCGGGGAAATTTTTTAGAGAACTGATATTGGATTCCGAGGGTGTTCCGGGACCATCAAGTGCAAGTGGTTCAACCGACTGGTTTTCCAGATTTTACTAAGGAAGACATAATGATTTGACCGGGGGGACGTAATAATTGATTCTTGGGGGGACAAACAAATACTGCGATGTATAATGAACTATTCATCGATGAAGAAGGTCTACCGACGTCTACCCCTCTGGCACTGTTGTCAGAGTGCACTGTAAAGTCCTCAGCGCAGTTAGTACCTAAATCTCCCGCTCCGTCACGCCGCGGGGTGTTGCGTTAATTTTGGCCAGCACTGTAAATTCATAGATGTCGATATCATGCGTTCACCATGTTAAACATGTCTTGTGAACAATCTTTCTGAAATATATATTCCGCAAATACTCTGCTTACATCTTGCGGAAAATGTTTGTTGCAATGAAAGTAAGTTCATGTGTTTAATTGACACATAAAGTAAATTTCTGTGGCAAAAGAATGCAAAGGGCATTAATATCCATCTTTATTACCATCTTATTGTCTTTTACAAGAATTCATTTTTTTGATTATCAAGTGAACAATCTTTCCGAAATATATATTCCACAAATATCTATATATCGATCTTTCGATTAAAAAGATCACATTTTATCTCTTTCCATTAAAGGATACCACAAATCCTTCTTTTCTTCCATTTAGTTTGGAACTTATCTTTTAATAATTGAATAGAGTATGGTTGAATGATAGGTGTTTACTTAAACTATTAGGATTACGAAATTATTCAATTGAATAAGGTTATTTAGGGATTAAAACAGAATTCAACTCATTATTCAATTTAGAGATTAGGAATACGTATCCTGCAGAGGAAACATTCTTAATTTTTTAAAATTAAAGTGTGAGGGATTTCAAAGAAATTTCCCTCAAATTATGAGATGAGATGCGCATAATTTATGAGCGAAACTTTCGTTTAAATCTTCCAGAGATTCCCAATCTGCGTCCCGAAACAACTGAATAACGCTCACAGATTTGACGTAGACAACTGTTTGCGGAACGTATCGCCTTTTGCTGTAGATTTTTTCATTCTCGTGCGCAACAATTTTGTCCCATGTCCTGTGTATACCCATGTGACACGAAGGAAGAGTAATATCTTCTAGGAACGTCTAAGAACCGCCGATGTAACCTCTCTGTCCTTTCCACTGCCCACTGAAACTGAGTTGAAATTGCAAGAAGTACACCCTTTCACACTGGATGACTATTCCATCCCACTTTCTCCCAATTTTCCATTTCATACCACCACCAAGATTAAAATAATAATGTAATAATGCTAGAACAAGTCGTGGTCGTGAATTATTGCAGTTTGAATGAGACGCTTTCAAATCATCGGAGGTGTTATCGCCTCTGAGTTCGGACTTTGACCTCCAAATAGAAAAGTTGAGAATTCGATACTTTTATCCCCTTAACATTCACTAGAGTCTGGATTTTAAGACTTTCTTTAATGATGTGGTTTAAAATAACGTTTCATCCGATTGCATTTATCTAATTGTGTTTTAATTAGCTTCATATGATTTATTTAGAATTATTAATATCTTTTTCATGGAAGTTAAACACACTCTAATTTTAATGCACGTGAAAGCTGCTGAGTGAGAGTCGTATTTGAAGTTAAAATGTATTTTGTTGAAAATAACTGAAATCTATTCCATTTAATTATTTACAGATTTAGAGGAGGAATCGGTATAAAACATGGAGAGTAATCCGCTGCGGCAGGCTGAAGGGGGGCCGTCGGAGGAATATGTTGACATTTTGAGAGAAATTCAGGTGAGAGAACTTTAATTTTGATGTTCCAGTGCAAAATATCAGTTGTAATAGTTCCCAATGACTATGAGATGACCGATGTATTCCAATATCGTAACTCAGTGTTTTGAGAGGATGCATTCAGAAGTAAGATATGCTGCCATCGTGGTGAAATAATGTGACCTATCGCCGTTTCCAATTAATTTGTGGGAAGTGCTTATTTTACACTCAGAAACAATGCGAGGGTTTTTCAAACAATGTTCCGTTCTCTTCAAACAGACATTCCAACGGACAGGCGAAATTTAGTTTGAAAATTATAAGAATTGGTAAATGAAAAATGACCACTTTGGAAAATACGATAGTCATGAAGCTGAATAGGGAGCGAGTTCATGTTTCTATTGTTTTTCTTTGCGCCGTTTTCAATTCTTTTGGTGCGATATTATATTCATCAAATTCATTATAGTTAACAGTAGTTACAATTTATTGTTTGCATACGTAAATAGCAGTGTATCGCCTTAACCAACTGAAAGTCGGATTTCCTTAATTTGGCCCTTTGTATTCTTCAATGTCACTGGAAAAAAATTACTTTCCTTGTACAGATTATCCGTTTATATGAGGTTTCCTATCATTCCAGGACTAGTTTCAACTAGTTTATCGATTTAAAAAAGAATGTATCAAAGAATGCCTATAAAATATGTTTCAAGATATTGATTTTTCTGAAAAGGATTCTCAATGTTCAACACTTCAGCAGATAGTGACCGAAAAGATACTTCACAACTTTAAATTTCCTTTCTCAAATCATAGGTAACTCAGGAATGTTTATCCATAAGTTTATCTGTAATTTCAGTTTGAGATATTACCTGTTAGCTTCTCTTCCATTTCTATACGAAGGCAAGAGTTTCTCCCCTGTTTTTCCACGCAACCTCAGAGTATTTTCAAAACCAGTAACTGCACCATTTTCAAAGCACGCAGGTCATAATTCTATTGCTCGTGCATACAATTCTATAATGTCCTTTTTACGATGTATGGGCCCGTATGATCCCTGGTTCGACCCCAAAAGAGTCAATCCGTCCTTATTGGAAATGCATCCAAAGTTCTCTCTTGTTTTATTTGATTTATTTATTTCATTTGAATAATTTATTTATATTAAATAGTCCCAAGAAGGATAGACTAGTACAAATCAAAAGCTAAATTTACATAAATTCCGATATTTGATGTCGATTTTTTTTCGATTAAAATAAGAAGTGGCGCGACGAAATCAGTGAAATTGCTGTACATAATATTATTTGGTGATAAAAATTCCCTCCTCTTGAAATTCATGGATTTATATAAAAATATTAATATTCGCACTAAAGAGTAAGTCGATCCATTTTACAATCAATGGTAATGTGAAGATAACGTATTCGAAGAGGGAAAATATTCCAAAAAAGTAAATTATCTGTTTATCATGATGTCAGTTGTACCAATCATTGCTTCGACTTATGCGGTGATTTCGCGCATGTGGGCCCCCACCGGAAATCGAACCCGGGACCGCTTTCACCAAAGTTGAGCGATATTATAACTGTCCTTCTTCTTAAGTAGTCAACCCTGAGGTTGGTTTGCAACAGCACTCATTCCGATCTTCGCCCTGCTTTCCACCTCTTCATAATGTGCAACGGACATCGGCCATGATTTGCTGAATGTAGGACAGTCTTCGACGGTTTCTTCCTTCAGTCATTCCCTCCACTTTTGCTCGAATTATGCGGTTTCCTCGTACGATGTGATCGATTAATTTGACTCGTCTTCTTTGAATCCATAATGTCCTTGTCTCTTTTACTCTTCTAAACACTTCTCCATTTGTTACTCCTTCAACCCAGCTGATTTTCAGCATCCTACGCTTGCACCAATATGCTTCAAATGCGTCCAATCTTCTCGTATCCCAACAGTCCACGTCTCACATCCATACGAAACAACACACATGCTTTCATGAATAATTTCCTTGTACCAATGTTTCTATTGGTAAGGACGTTTTTCTTTCGGTTAGAGGCAAACTTAGCTTGTTGAATTCTACTTATTATTTCCCGTTAACATATTTTGTGATTCTACCACCCAAATAGGTAAATTCTTGATTCTCTTCCATTTGTTCTGTTCCTAACATTTATTCTCTGTTCCTGGGCTTGATCTGTGCTGCATGTACTTTAGTTTTCTTGCTAATTATTTTCATATTGTATTTCTCCTTGAGAATTCGGTCCATTTCATTTACAATGTTTTCTAAGTCTCCCACTGTGTTGGTAATTACAGCAATATCGTCAGCATATCTGTCATGTCAATTTTCCCTCCGTTCACCTCGACCCCTACCTCGAGTATTTCTCTCACTTCATCCATAGCTTCTTGAATGTATGCGTTAAACAATATAGGGGAGAGAGGACATCCTTGTCTTGCGCCTTTTCTTATGGTTGCCTCTTCCGTGCTATTTTGACCGCAGCCAACTCGTCCCTGTACAGACCGAAAATCCCTCTCCTATCCTTAAATTTTAATACTGATTTCTTTAGTATTTTAAACGTACCATTTGGCATTATCGAATGCCTTCTAAAGGTCAATGAATGCAACACAAGTTGGTTTGTTCTTTCTCATTTGTTTTTCGATCACTAGTCAGTATGGCCTCTCTGGATCCCATTCCTTGTCTGAAGCCAAACTGATCTTCAGATAGTAACTCTTCTGTACTTTTCTTATTATAATTTTGATCAGAATCTTGGAAGTGTGTGACAAAAGGCACTGTTCTGTGCTGTTCACATTTCCTGGCTGCTGCAGACTTTTTAGGAATTATTGTGCTCCTTTGGGAATCCTTGTGGATTTCTCCAATGTCGTAAATGTCTCTGATAAGCTGCAAGAGTTCCGTAACCAGCTTTCTTAAACAGTTCAACAGGAATTTCATCAAAACCGGCTGCTTTTTTGTCTCGAAATTCTTTAAGAGCTCTGTCAAATTCCTCCTGCAGGATATAGTTTCCTTTATCTTATATTTCACCCTCACTTCCTTTGGCATATGCAGATAAAGGTACTCCTTCATACAACTCTTCTATGTATTCTTTCAATGTCTTATTTACGTCTTCTGCAAACAGTAACACTCCGTTTTTATCTTCAATGGTACCTACAGTTGCTGTTTTCCGCCTTTTGGAATATTTGTTGACTTTTGTGTATTCTGCATCTGCCTTTCCTTTCTTCACGTCTTCTTCTATTTCCTTACATTATAAAGTTTTCTGTTAGCTTTCTAGCTTCCCTGTTTATCAGATCTGTAGTTTGCTTGACCATGGTCACTAGTCATATTTTTATACGGTCTTCGTTCTTCTATAAGACAGATTAGGTCTGTCGTTATTCATTCTTTTCTATTTTTTCTTATTGCTTTGCCGCAAACATTTTCTGCTGCTTTGTGTATGGTACACTTAATTTGTTCCCACCTTTACTAATTTCCAACTGAGAGAAGCTGCACTAACAGGGCAACTGGAATAACGTTATTACTTGACTTGCTGTTCTAAAAACGTTGTGTATTTTTGTGTAAATGAAGAGGGTTTAGTGTATCTGCTTCCATCACTGTATTGTTATATTAATTTTCTTAGTTTTTATTATGGCATTTTTTAAATTGGGATGTTAGTTAAACCCTTGCCACCAGAACTTTGTTCTAATCGTAAGGCTATGTACAATAATAATATTCCGGGTGGTTGGTTGTTCAATAATATTTTGCCTGTTTCTTTAGCATACTCGTTTTCGATATTTTTGTTTTTCAGTTTATTTATATCCCAAGTAGTTCTATTCTTTTTATTTGTTTAAATTTGAGATGGTATTTCATCATTTTCACTAGATCCCATGATAATAAGTGTCCGTTTTGGCACATTTTACCGCATTATTTAAATCCTCGTAAATGTTCTCAACCACATCATCTTGTTCTGGCAGATATACTTCCGCAGTATTCTTTGATTTGGAATTCAATTTCACCAATATTATTCTACTGCTATATTGCCCCTTTTACTTCGCTCCCCATCTCCTCGTTTAAAATAATTCCCCTACTGCCGGTTTTGCCCTCTTCTGAACTACTTGTGTGGATTACGCACTAATCTCCAAACCAGAAATCTCCTGCATGTGGCCATCTCATCTCTGATATACCGATTTGCTACCTCCTATGATTTTTTTGAAATTATTTATATATATTTCTTCTGAAAGTTTAGTCCCGTCCGTGGTTACACACACTTGGATTTTCTGTTAAGTTATGCGTATATCTTATTTGTTGTTGTTAAAATATAGTTTCTTTAAAAACACTGAACATACTACGTTGGAATATTTACAGACTTTAAAAAAGGAAATCATTGAAAGTATGGAGAGAGAGCATCCAAGACAAGATGAGGAGGGTCCATCCACAGCATCTCTAGAAGAATATGCTAAACGTTTTAGGGAAATTAAGGTAAGNCTTCTTAAGTAGTCAACCCTGAGGTTGGTTTGCAACAGCACTCATTCCGATCTTCGCCCTGCTTTCCACCTCTTCATAATGTGCAACGGACATCGGCCATGATTTGCTGAATGTAGGACAGTCTTCGACGGTTTCTTCCTACAGTCATTCCCTCCACTTTTGCTCGAATTATGCGGTTTCCACGTACGATGTGATCGATTGATTTGACTCGTCTTCTTTGAATCCATAATGTCCTTGTCTCTTTTACTCTTCTAAACACTTCTCCATTTGTTACTCTTTCAACCCAGCTGATTTTCAGCATCCTACGCTTGCACCAATATGCTTCAAATGCGTCCAATCTTCTCGTATCCCAACAGTCCACGTCTCACATCCATACGAAACAACACACATGCTTTCATGAATAATTTCCTTGTACCAATGTTTCTATTGGTAAGGACGTTTTTCTTTCGGTTAGAGGCAAACTTAGCTTGTTGAATTCTACTTATTATTTCCCGTTTACATCTTTTGTGATTCTACCACCCAAATAGGTAAATTCTTGATTCTCTTCCATTTGTTCTGTTCCTAACATTTATTCTCTGTTCGTGGGCTTGATCTGTGCTGCATGTACTTTAGTTTTCTTGCTAATTATTTTCATATTGTATTTCTCCTTGAGAATTCGGTCTATTTCATTTACAATGTTTTCTAAGTCTCCCACTGTGTTGGTAATTACAGCAATATCGTCAGCATATCTGCTCATGTCAATTTTCCCTCCGTTCACCTCGACCCCTACCTCGAGTATTTCTCTCACTTCATCCATAGCTTCTTGAATGTATGCGTTAAACAATATAGGGGAGAGAGGGCATCCTTGTCTTACGCCTTTTCTTATGGTTGCCTCTTCCGTGCTATTTTGACCGCAGCCAACTCGTCCCTGTACAGACCGAAAATCCCTCTCCTATCCTTAAATTTTAATCCTGATTTCTTTAGTATTTTAAACGTACCATTTGGCATTATCGAATGCCTTCTAAAGGTCAATGAATGCAACACAAGTTGGTTTGTTCTTTCTCATTTGTTTTTCGATCACTAGTCAGTATGGCCTCTCTGGATCCCATTCCTTGTCTGAAGCCAAACTGATTTTCAGATAGTAACTCTTCTGTACTTTTCTTAGTATAATCTTGATCAGGATCTTGGAAGTGTGTGACAAAAGGCACTGTTCTGTGCTGTTCACATTTCCTAGCTGCTGCAGACTTTTTAGGAATTATTGTGCTCATTTGGGGATCCTTGTGGATTTCTCCAATGTCGTAAATGTCTCTGATAAGCTGCAAGAGTTCCGTAACCAGCTGCCTTAAACAGTTCAATAGGAATGTCATCAAAACCGGCTGCTTTTTTGTCTCGAAATTCTTTAAGAGCTTTGTCAAATTCCTCCTGCAGGATATAGTTTCCTTTACCTTCTATTTCACCCTCACTTCCCTTCGCATATGCAGATAAAGGTACTCCTTCATACAACTCTTCTATGTATTCTTTCAATGTCTTATTTACGTCTTCTGCAAACAGTAACAGTCCGTTTTTATCTTCAATGGTACCTACAGTTGCTATTTTCCGCCTTTTGGAATATTTGTTGACTTTTGTGTATGCTGCATCTGCCTTTCCTTTCTTCGTGTCTTCTTCTATTTCCTTACATATTTAATTTATAACGTTTTCTGTTAGCTTTCTAGCTTCTCTGTTTGTCATATCCTTAGTCACCTGTAGTTTGCTTGACCATGGTCACTAGTCACATTCTTATACCGTCTTCGTTCTTCTATAAGACAGATTACGTCTGTCGTTATTCATTCTTTTCTATTGTTTCTTATTGCTTTGCCGCAAACATTTTCTGCTGCTTTGTGTATGGTACACTTAATTTGTTCCCACCTTTACTAATTTCCAACTGAGAGAAGCTGCACTAACAGGGCAACTGGAATAACGTTATTACTTGACTTGCTGTTCTAAAAACGTTGTGTATTTTTGTGTAAATGAAGAGGGTTTAGTGTATCTGCTTCCATCACTGTATTGTTATATTAATTTTCTTAGTTTTTATTATGGCATTTTTTAAATTGGGATGTTAGTTAAACCCTTGCCACCAGAACTTTGTTCTAATCGTAAGGCTATGTACAATAATAATATTCCGGGTGGTTGGTTGTTCAATAATATTTTGCCTGTTTCTTTAGCATACTCGTTTTCGATATTTTTGTTTTTCAGTTTATTTATATCCCAAGTAGTTCTATTCTTTTTATTTGTTTAAATTTGAGATGGTATTTCATCATTTTCACTAGATCCCATGATAATAAGTGTCCGTTTTGGCACATTTTACCGCATTATTTAAATCCTCGTAAATGTTCTCAACCACATCATCTTGTTCTGGCAGATATACTTCCGCAGTATTCTTTGATTTGGAATTCAATTTCACCAATATTATTCTACTGCTATATTGCCCCTTTTACTTCGCTCCCCATCTCCTCGTTTAAAATAATTCCCCTACTGCCGGTTTTGCCCTCTTCTGAACTACTTGTGTGGATTACGCACTAATCTCCAAACCAGAAATCTCCTGCATGTGGCCATCTCATCTCTGATATACCGATTTGCTACCTCCTATGATTTTTTTGAAATTATTTATATATATTTCTTCTGAAAGTTTAGTCCCGTCCGTGGTTACACACACTTGGATTTTCTGTTAAGTTATGCGTATATCTTATTTGTTGTTGTTAAAATATAGTTTCTTTAAAAACACTGAACATACTATGTTGGAATATTTACAGACTTTAATAACGGAAATTCTTGAAAGTATGGAGAGAGAGCATCCAAGACAAGATGAGGAGGGTCCATCCACAGCATCTCTAGAAGAATATGCTAAACGTTTTAGGGAAATTAAGGTAAGAGAACTTTAATTTCAAAATTCCAGTACGAGATATTAGTTATTAAAAGTTCATAATGACGGTGAGATGACGGAAAGATTCCAATATTGTACTTTGAAAGAATGACTCTAATAGTTAGAGCTGCTGTGATTATGGTAGCGTAAAATAATCAGCGATCCAATGAATTTGTGGGAAATGTTTATTGACATGACAATCAGAACCGATGTGAGGGTTTTTCAAACAGTGTTGGAAATAGTTTAAACATTAATTGAATGTAATTTATTAGTTTNAATGTTTATTGACATGACAATCAGAACCGATGTGAGGGTTTTTCAAACAGTGTTGGAAATAGTTTAAACATTAATTGAATGTAATTTATTACTATAGTTTGAATATCATTTATTTTACTGCATAAATTACAATGTTGTAATATTTACAGTCTATCCTGGTGGAAATGAAGGAAAACTTGGTGGAAAGACGACCTTTGCGAGATGCAGAGGGCCCGTCGACGTCCAAAGCATATTCCGAAGTATCTGCTGAACAACTGAAAGGACATCAGGTGAGAGAACTGTTGTTTTAAACTTCCATTACAAACCATGAGTTAGCAATAGTGCACAGTGACTGTGAGATGACGGAAAGATGCCAATATTGTGCAGTTTGGAAGAATGACTTGAATGTTTACAGCCATTGCGACGATGGTAGGGTAAAATAATCAGCACTATCGCCGTTTCCAATTAACTTGTTTGAAATATTTAGTGACAGGACAATGAGAAGCAATGCATAGTGGGCTAGAATCGAAAATAGATGGCGAAAAATACAAAAGTTGTTTTTTTGGGAGAGGACTTTAAAATTTCACGTGGCTAGTCTTTAATAAATTCTGAATAAAACTATGTTAGTTATGAATGTTAACTGCTAAAAATCACAATGATACAGGGGGTCAAACTTGAATAATTTTGCGAAAAATACCAGTCTTCGAAATTCCTCAACTTCAAGCTGATGCTGATCCCAAGTAAACTAAATCTTTGGCTAAAATATGATTTCATGCTATAAATCTGATATTTGTCCCTTATTATAGTCGATCTCAATGACCAACGTTGAATAATTGCGTACTTTATGTAAAGAAATTGGGCAGAACCCTTAATTTAAAGAGAATTTTTACCTAAAGAGAGGAAAATAGTGGTAATAGACATAGGCTAACACGGTCTATGTGTTAGACACGGGCTAAGATACATCACGGTATTCTTTGAAGCATTTGGGAGAGGAATCTGGAATGAAATCTTGCGACCGTTAGCGACGCAGATAATAAAACGGACTTTTAGACATCGCTGCAAAGACCAAATCCGCTCTCCATGGCGATCTCGGTTTTGAGAAGAATTACGGACCAACACACTCCTTAGCGGAATGTCCCGTGAATAAGATATTAGAGTGAGCTTCCATACAACATTTTATAGAAAAATAAGACATATTCACCAAATCTCCTTAAAGCAAATGGACATTTAACAACGACTTACTGCCTCTGTCAAATCTCAGGATTGAGCAACAATTTTTAATTTCTACCTCTAATAAGTATTTTTTGTTTCTTACGCTTATCTCTCTGTCCTTAAGAGATCCCTCAATACTATAGAAAGCAACCCTACTGTATATCTGACGTTGTCTGGGCGACCACCGCATTGCCCCCTAAGTAAAATATCAAGGGCTCGTTTTATGATACTCTGCTGCCCTTTTCATGATTAACCCTTACACCTCATACTGTATATTTGCCATTCCTTGTTAGAAATGCATACATAGTTTCATTTCAAGTTTTGCCGCGGAGAAGGTTAGCTGTGTTCTTGTGTTCTCTCTGTGACTTCTTGCATTCTTTCAATCGCAAATTCTTCAATAAACAACCCGCAGCATTCCCTGTTAAATTGATGAAAATATNCATGACAATCAGAACCGATGTGAGGGTTTTTCAAACAGTGTTGGAAATAGTTTAAACATTAATTGAATGTAATTTATTACTATAGTTTGAATATCATTTATTTTACTGCATAAATTACAATGTTGTAATATTTACAGTCTCTTCTGGTGGAAATGAAGGACAACTTGGTGGAAAGGCGACCTTTGCGAGATGCAGAGGGCCCATCGACGCCTAAAGCACATTCCGAAGTATCTGAAATAGTTTAAACATTAATTGAATGTAATTTATTACTATAGTTTGAATATAATTTATTTTACTGCATAATTTACAATGTTGTAATATTTACAGTCTCTTCTGGTGGAAATGAAGGACAGCTTGGAGGGAAGGCGACCTTTGCGAGATGCAGAGGGCCCATCGACGCCTAAAGCACATTCCGAAGTATCTGCTGAACAACTGAAAGGACATCAGGTGAGAGAACTGTTGTTTCAAATTTCCATTACAAACCATTAGATAGCAATATTACATAGTGACTGTGAGATGACCGAAAGATGATAATATTGCAACCCAATACTTAGAGAGAATGAATTAATAAGAAATAGTTGCTGCCATCATTAAAAATAATCTACAGTGTTGCCGTGTCCAATTGATTTGCGGATATTTATTTGTGACAATCAGACCATATATCACACTTTATCAACACACTTTTCATTCTCCTTACATTTCAAGTGAATGTTTCAACGAACAGGCGAATTCCAATTTTAAAAATGTAAGGACTTGTTAATCTGGAATTTAAAAAATCTAACCGTCTTGAACGAGACAACAAAGTGAAACTCAAAGAGAACAAGTTTGTGGTGATATCGTGGTAGTGTAGTTGATAGATTTGACTCCCATATCTATACCTAATGTAGAGAGGGCTTCCTTCCAGGTGGAGATGACTCCCCCCTGGCAACTCAGTGCGTCGCCTCATTGCACTTCCGCTGCATTTACCGCATTATTTCACAAAACATTTTTATAAGTTAAACGATACCATATGGAAATGGTAGAGGATATAGCTATGAACATTCGCACCCAAAGTCCAGTCAATTTAGACACGAAAAAGGCCTAGCAAAAGGTCATGTAGTTCCAATTTTTTAATATGTTGTTAGGACCAATGTGGATAGCAATTTTGCAAGATCGAAAGACCTGTGGGAGCTGCTCTAATGCAAAAAAAACTTTCTTTGCTTCTTTTTCTGTTTTTACTTAATTTCTCCTAAAGTATGCGTCCTGCAGAAAAGGTAAATCAATTGTGTATTAATGTACATAACATTTTTCACATTTTAAGCTCACATTTAACTGCATACGTCCAGAACTTTCAGAGATTTGGCTCGTCATATACTGACCAATTAAAAAAAAATGAAAATTTTTCGTTTTAGTCGTGTATTTTGCCTGATAACCTGAGAAATACTCATTGCACGAGAAAACTTATAAGATATGAATTTGTAGCATATTAATTAGGCTTTCATTTAAATTCAAAATGATGCTCGTAGATCCAATAGTTCCTTCGAAAATGGCATAAAAGTAAAATTTGACAAAAGTGGTTTTCTGAAAAAAAAAACAAATACACCAATTTTGAGCAGAACAAACATCAAAGATATACTAAGGAAATAAGTTATTAGTAACTTTTTTGTTGTTGGTGTTGTTGTTACTTTGATTGCCATCCCCTCAAGGACGAAGGAGATTTTAATCTCTCTTACTCTACGGCCGGAGGATATTTAAATGGACAATTTCAGATTCTGCGATGTAAGAATTTAATATTCAGCTTCCATAAATCCGAATAGCTTTCAAATTTAGATTTGTTTACTGAAATATTAGTTATATCTCCTTATTTTCTCGTTCATATACATTGCGAAATTTGCAATTAAAAATATGTGATTTAGAAATTCTATCTTTTCATCGATCTTTGCTGCGATTTTTTGCGCCGATGCAACCAATTTAATGCCTCATTGCGTCCCATTACCACATTCGCTATCGTCGCATTCTCACGCTCAAGCTATGACACCACTCCGCCGAAGCTGAGTTAGCCAGATAGGTGGCTGCCAGTATAAACAACGGAATTTCGGCCAATTTTTAAACGTACAATCCTTTTTATCATTAAAATAGAAATGTCTTTTTCCCACATATGATAAACAAAATCAGCTTAATTTTGATTGTTAATATAGTGTTTTATAACTTGACATACCTGAAATGGGTTTGAAGAACAGAAGTTTTGATATTCTTTTATTTTATTTTATTTTTCTTTTGTTGAAAATATGGCCAATACTAAATTATACGTAATTTTTATCTTTTGCTTGTTAATACATGCTTTTTCTTTAAAGGGGATAATATTTGAGTTTTTTCTCATGACTTGAGTCGGTTTTCCTTCTGTTGATCAATAACCTGCGATTGCCCGCGCCTACATCCACACCCATCATTATTGAATATGACAGCGGGTTATTGGTGGATATAAATAGCTATACCTATACAGGTGATGAATGTATCGTTTTAAAATATCACTTAAAATGGACAGATTGAACAGAAAACCAATTCTAAATCCTAAATTCTAGCATTTTTACATCACGTTAGATATCGACTTATTCCATATAGCATACATTATGAAATCTACACAGATTAATGTATTTTATTAACCGCATATTGCAAAGAAATATTTGAGCTCCGTTTTGATGCTTCTGTTTTTCCCAGGAGAAATCCCTTGGACAAATGGTCCGGAAGCCAATAGATGCAGAGGAGTTGAAGAGACTGCATTTTGCTGTTGAGAGGGGAGATTTGAAGTCAGTGAAGGAAATTGTGGAGAGTCATGGAGAGGAGCAGTTCTTCTTACTCGGGAAAACATCAGCTCTTTTCAAGGCATTCGACAGTAAGAATTACGAAATCGTCTCCTTTCTAATTCACAGAGGAGCCCAGCTTCTTCGTTTTGAGGGTTACGAATTAGGAAGACGTGACGTAGATCGGACGCATGTAAACAATCTTCTTGCAGATTTTAATAAAAAGTCGGAATTCTCGTGCATTCATAGGTTAATGTCGTCGAGCTGTTCTCCTCGGGTCTTAGATGAGAAGCGATTGATGGCTCTAAAGTCCATGTACGAGGCTTTCTTTGAATCGAGCATCATCAAACTGCTCATGAATATCATTGAAAGTGAAACATTTGATGTTATTTTTGATTTTGAAAGAGAAACAGTAAATAGAATCTATCTTCCGGAAGAGAATGGAGAAGAGTCATTTGGGTTGACTCTGCTAAATTCTAAGGAAATATTAATCGGAGCCAAAAATCTGTTGTCTGATAACCCTCGAGATAGAGCCAAGGTGCATGGAGTGGTGGCAGAGGAGCTGTGCCACTTGGCGATGAAGATTGTCTTTGATAATGGCGGAAAACCTTATACTAATGGTGATCACAAATTGATTGAGGAATTCCAAAGCATCACATCCGATGTGATATCATTATTAAATCATTCCTCTGCTATTGAATCTGTTATTAAGGATGTGTTTACAATCTACGGTCGTTCCCATTGGCACCCTGAGTTGATTGCTCGCATACCCCATGTGATAGGCATTTATGGGGAGGAATTGGGGAGAAAGAAATTTGAGGAGTCTCCTGAATTGAGGAAACTTCTAAATTTCTATGACGAGAATGTTCACAATAAATGCAAATCCTACATCAGCCCATGGCTAAACACGAAATGTCATCGGGAAATGGGGCAACTAATGAAGAAGAATGACTATATTACGTTTAAAGAAAGGCAAATATGTCCACTGAAGAAGGATTCCCCATCTTTCGTAGGGTTTGATGTAGACAAGGAAGGAATTTCTACGATATCCACAAAGTGTACCAAATTGTGCACTTTACACGTTTATCATCTGCTGAAGGAGAAATTCAAGGAACAACTGGAGAAGAAGTGCATTTTCTTTAACGGTGAATGCTTTTTAAAGGAAAGAAGCAAAATAGTGGATGCATTGAAGTGTAAAGTTTGTGAGTACTTGATAATTGCAATAGAGAAAAAGGATCTGAACATGTCAGATCTTGGAGAAGATTACATTTATTACCTCAAAGAATTCACAACCAAAGGCATGAAATTGATATTAATTGCATGTCTCCAGGGACTTGACAAGGAATGCAAGGCTATTGGTTATGAATGGAATGATTTGAGTGATGAATACATAGAGTTATGCATACGGCCCATGGAGTACAAATTCAAGGGAAAAAGGTGCTCTGAATATTGTACTGAGGAAGATGTTCATAAGTATTTCAATGGAGAAGACTTGACTAATTTAATGAACAGAGAACCAATTGTAGTTGACGATGGAGCAGAACTGGACTCTCAGGGTTACAACCCTAAAACGTATGTAGAGAGACAGTTTCAGGC
>KZ309727.1:12556-26698 GCA_000376725.2 Ladona fulva
TACAATTACTATACATTACATTTTATTACAATTGGAATTATATATAAGCTATTCTCCCCTCCAGCACTGCAACCTGGCTAGAAGGCCAGAAAAAAATGACAAATAAATGATAAAAAATTACAAATGAGCAATTAGAGCTAAATGTGGACACATTTTCAGTCTTCTTCTAAAGAAAATCTAATATTAATAATCATTCCTACAGTCGCCGTGGGATGAACTTTATACAAATAAATTAATAAATATGTAGGAGTTACCCTCACGAATACATCTACATATATACCCTGCAAGCCGCCTTCCGGTGTGTGGCAGGGGGTGCAAACACCAAGAGTAAAATTACTTCTTTAATTTATTGTTATCGCGTATCATTCGCGGAAAGAATGAGTCCCTAAAACGACATGACCTCTCATCTATTTCTCTTATTTTATGCTCACTGTCGGATCGGCCAAAGTAGCAGGGGGGTCGCATAATACCAATTACGTCTTCCAAAAATGTATTACCTCTGAATTTATCAAACAATCGCAGCCTAGCTTCTAATCTCCTTTCTTTCAAGGATTCCCAACCTGCGCCTGAGAGCATTTGCATTACGCTTGCTTCTCTATCGTAGCACTTTTAACAAAACGTATCGCCTTACGCTGCACTTTATCGAATTCGCGAGCGTTCGTTTCATCCGCTGGGCCCCATATACTCGCCGCATATTCACGATGGGGCCTTAATAACTTAACATGGAGTAGTCACGTCCATAATATACATGGAAGAACACTAAAGAAACTCGGCTTCGTTAAGAGAAAAGTCGGAGCGAAGAAATAGCTCACGAGCGATGCTATTTTGTTTTAGCTAAGCTTCGTCTTGAGTTTGCGTGTAGTGTACGGGACCGATTAGTGTTGTATTCGGGAATTAGAAATGGTACAGCGAAAGGCGATGTGTTTTGTGAAGAATTACTACGATAAATCAGTGAGCGTTAACGGATTAATTGACTGGATGTTACATAGGCCGTCCTGATACTGCGAGAAAGATCAGGGAAATAGATGCTAGAACGAATCGATTCAAGAACTCATATTTTCCGCGGAAGAAGCACGAAAGTAATCGATTAGGGGAATAAAGTCATGGTGCATACACCCGCTGCCACACGCCGAAAGACGGCTTACAGGGTACTCACATAGAAATAAGCAATTTTAGGAAGAATGTATTCCAAAGAAAACTACTTTACACTAAACCAAAAAACCTACCTGGAGCGAATTTGAACGTCTTGAATTGTCACACATCATAACCGCAGATAGTATTGCGAGAGCGATTAAAATGTTGAAGACCCAGAGAACGAAATAACATATTTGGGAAAAGTAATTAGAAAAGCATGAAAAGCAGAAGAAAATTCTTGAATAGAGGATTCCAATTTTTTTCTTGGCCAGGAGTACAGCTCATATTTGCCACCACAGTTTGGAATATTTGTCTCCATTACGCAGCTAAAAGGAGAAGAGCGGCCGAGGAAAACAAATGACGAACAAAAAAGGGGAGATGTTCTTCAGAGATGTGTGGGTGCGTCTCGTAAGAGGTGTAATTGTGGGACGGATTGGGAGTTTGTACGGAGAACGGCGGAAAAGCAGCTTATCCAGGTGAGACATTTCGTAGTTATTAAAATTTTGGACCCTTTCCGGCCGCATGAATACCCTGGCCACGACCTCTTGAAGGGGAGGAATGCAACACAATAGCGCCCACGAGATGAGACGAGAAACGAAATTAACGCAATTCTATCTTATACTCCTTTTTGGCTCGTTAGGAAAAATAAATAAATTTTCCATTTCATTGAAATAGAAGTAGTGCTTCTTTATTGTCACGACTGTCCAGGGAAGTGTCATTACTTCCGAATTTTACTTTAAAATAAAACACGATTTCATATATGCATACATGTAGGTCCCTCAAACAAACAGCTGTACGCACTCTTTTATGAGTTGATCCAGCCCATGGTCGAACGCCCAATTTGTTCACGAAGACGAGTCTCTACTCTTTCCACCATAAATTTCAGTTTCTTAGCTGCAACGTGTGCAAATGTTTAGTTTTTTCTCTAACTGTTAAATTACGCTACGATACAGCATGCTTTTTTATTAGTACCACGAACTTTTTAATGTGTTTTTCAAGTTGTAAGGTGTATAAGAGATTGATATGACATTACATGCGGTACTTCATATTGAATGTGTATGAACACACAGAATACACAAATGCTCTATAAGGCAAGATATGTACCATATTTCGGCTAGGTTTAATTATTAGAAAGTAGACCTAATTCGGTTTTTGGCAAATAGATATGTATATTTTATCTCAACCAGCTTGAAACACTAATCCATATAGTAAGCTTTAAATTAATTTTTAATTAATGAATAATCTTTCGTGTATGGGCATTACGTGTTGGTAAGGATTGATTAACTGAAATTTAATGATAAGAAGTGAAACATTTATGACTATGGTATGTTCAATGAAGAAAAGTCAAATTTTTTGTGGTGGAAAAAAATGCGAAGTCTTTTCTTCTATCTACACGATAGATTTCCACAACACATCGTCTTTAACTACGAAAATATTATTAAATAAATTCGAAAATGAAAGATGCATTGGTCTCTAAAACATAAACTGATTTGGAGAAACGTGTGATTGTGATAAGATTTACATTTTGAGAAAGAAACGAATTATTTTTAGGCCTCCAAGTGATCGCCAAGTAGTGGTTACACTCTTGAAGTTGGCTACCTTGCATCGAAAGAATTAGGTTGGAATGATGTTGGAATTGGTTTACCCTCCCCTTTTACGTACGCCATTTCGTGTCTCTCCTTCGTTAAGAATTTCACCTTCCTCAACACTTTTATCTCTTTATTTTCACTTAAAAACTTTCAAAACTTATCTTCTCTCTGTAATTTTGATACGGCAGAAATTTTCAAATAATCTCTGGCGTTGCAAAAAGATAATACCATAGTCATAATTAACTAATGGTCGAGATCCCTGTAACATGCAATGGAAAGTTTTTTTTCCAGTTCCCGATGGAGTGATTTATACTTTCTTGAAAGAGACATTTTTAAACGACTTCTTTCAATTGAAAGGAGTCTTCTTCTAAAGAAAATCTAATATTAATAATCATTCCTACAGTCGCCGTGGGATGAACTTTATACAAATAAATTAATAAATATGTAGGAGTTACCCTCACGAATACATCTACATATATACCCTGCAAGCCGCCTTCCGGTGTGTGGCAGGGGGTGCAAACACCAAGAGTAAAATTACTTCTTTAATTTATTGTTATCGCGTATCATTCGCGGAAAGAATGAGTCCCTAAAACGACATGACCTCTCATCTATTTCTCTTATTTTATGCTCACTGTCGGATCGGCCAAAGTAGCAGGGGGGTCGCATAATACCAATTACGTCTTCCAAAAATGTATTACCTCTGAATTTATCAAACAATCGCAGCCTAGCTTCTAATCTCCTTTCTTTCAAGGATTCCCAACCTGCGCCTGAGAGCATTTGCATTACGCTTGCTTCTCTATCGTAGCACTTTTAACAAAACGTATCGCCTTACGCTGCACTTTATCGAATTCGCGAGCGTTCGTTTCATCCGCTGGGCCCCATATACTCGCCGCATATTCACGATGGGGCCTTAATAACTTAACATGGAGTAGTCACGTCCATAATATACATGGAAGAACACTAAAGAAACTCGGCTTCGTTAAGAGAAAAGTCGGAGCGAAGAAATAGCTCACGAGCGATGCTATTTTGTTTTAGCTAAGCTTCGTCTTGAGTTTGCGTGTAGTGTACGGGACCGATTAGTGTTGTATTCGGGAATTAGAAATGGTACAGCGAAAGGCGATGTGTTTTGTGAAGAATTACTACGATAAATCAGTGAGCGTTAACGGATTAATTGACTGGATGTTACATAGGCCGTCCTGATACTGCGAGAAAGATCAGGGAAATAGATGCTAGAACGAATCGATTCAAGAACTCATATTTTCCGCGGAAGAAGCACGAAAGTAATCGATTAGGGGAATAAAGTCATGGTGCATACACCCGCTGCCACACGCCGAAAGACGGCTTACAGGGTACTCACATAGAAATAAGCAATTTTAGGAAGAATGTATTCCAAAGAAAACTACTTTACACTAAACCAAAAAACCTACCTGGAGCGAATTTGAACGTCTTGAATTGTCACACATCATAACCGCAGATAGTATTGCGAGAGCGATTAAAATGTTGAAGACCCAGAGAACGAAATAACATATTTGGGAAAAGTAATTAGAAAAGCATGAAAAGCAGAAGAAAATTCTTGAATAGAGGATTCCAATTTTTTTCTTGGCCAGGAGTACAGCTCATATTTGCCACCACAGTTTGGAATATTTGTCTCCATTACGCAGCTAAAAGGAGAAGAGCGGCCGAGGAAAACAAATGACGAACAAAAAAGGGGAGATGTTCTTCAGAGATGTGTGGGTGCGTCTCGTAAGAGGTGTAATTGTGGGACGGATTGGGAGTTTGTACGGAGAACGGCGGAAAAGCAGCTTATCCAGGTGAGACATTTCGTAGTTATTAAAATTTTGGACCCTTTCCGGCCGCATGAATACCCTGGCCACGACCTCTTGAAGGGGAGGAATGCAACACAATAGCGCCCACGAGATGAGACGAGAAACGAAATTAACGCAATTCTATCTTATACTCCTTTTTGGCTCGTTAGGAAAAATAAATAAATTTTCCATTTCATTGAAATAGAAGTAGTGCTTCTTTATTGTCACGACTGTCCAGGGAAGTGTCATTACTTCCGAATTTTACTTTAAAATAAAACACGATTTCATATATGCATACATGTAGGTCCCTCAAACAAACAGCTGTACGCACTCTTTTATGAGTTGATCCAGCCCATGGTCGAACGCCCAATTTGTTCACGAAGACGAGTCTCTACTCTTTCCACCATAAATTTCAGTTTCTTAGCTGCAACGTGTGCAAATGTTTAGTTTTTTCTCTAACTGTTAAATTACGCTACGATACAGCATGCTTTTTTATTAGTACCACGAACTTTTTAATGTGTTTTTCAAGTTGTAAGGTGTATAAGAGATTGATATGACATTACATGCGGTACTTCATATTGAATGTGTATGAACACACAGAATACACAAATGCTCTATAAGGCAAGATATGTACCATATTTCGGCTAGGTTTAATTATTAGAAAGTAGACCTAATTCGGTTTTTGGCAAATAGATATGTATATTTTATCTCAACCAGCTTGAAACACTAATCCATATAGTAAGCTTTAAATTAATTTTTAATTAATGAATAATCTTTCGTGTATGGGCATTACGTGTTGGTAAGGATTGATTAACTGAAATTTAATGATAAGAAGTGAAACATTTATGACTATGGTATGTTCAATGAAGAAAAGTCAAATTTTTTGTGGTGGAAAAAAATGCGAAGTCTTTTCTTCTATCTACACGATAGATTTCCACAACACATCGTCTTTAACTACGAAAATATTATTAAATAAATTCGAAAATGAAAGATGCATTGGTCTCTAAAACATAAACTGATTTGGAGAAACGTGTGATTGTGATAAGATTTACATTTTGAGAAAGAAACGAATTATTTTTAGGCCTCCAAGTGATCGCCAAGTAGTGGTTACACTCTTGAAGTTGGCTACCTTGCATCGAAAGAATTAGGTTGGAATGATGTTGGAATTGGTTTACCCTCCCCTTTTACGTACGCCATTTCGTGTCTCTCCTTCGTTAAGAATTTCACCTTCCTCAACACTTTTATCTCTTTATTTTCACTTAAAAACTTTCAAAACTTATCTTCTCTCTGTAATTTTGATACGGCAGAAATTTTCAAATAATCTCTGGCGTTGCAAAAAGATAATACCATAGTCATAATTAACTAATGGTCGAGATCCCTGTAACATGCAATGGAAAGTTTTTTTTCCAGTTCCCGATGGAGTGATTTATACTTTCTTGAAAGAGACATTTTTAAACGACTTCTTTCAATTGAAAGGGGTTTTACGTTGTTCATATACACCAGACTAATCTAATGGGAATGCTAAACTCAAGATAAGATCGACTATGGGTGGTTACTGGCAAAACTTCGGCTTTTATGATTTTCTGAAAGGAGAATCAGATTATGAAGGAAGTACAACCAAAGAGAAAAGTGAGAAATCACCTTGTTTACTTTATTTCATTGTGTTAATGATAATACCCGGCGGGGAAATTAGCTTATGAAGAGAAAACGGTAATTGCGTCGTCAAGAAGAGCGTCTATGCCACATGAGATATTTAAAATACTGAATTTATTCACTATTTCTGATTTGGTGCTGTTTGTTGGAGAGAAATGGACAGAAGTGGACCAGCTATCTTTAAATTAATTACTCTATGCTAGAAACTAAATTAAATTCATAATTGAAATCTCAACTCCCCAAAATCTATGGACACATACTTATATTTCGATTTCTATAAACAAATAATCTGTCAAATGATTTTAGTACTAAACATGTACCACAATACTAAGTTCCCTTATACGACGTCGGTTAGAAAGTAATGTTCCACATCTGCTTTCCCAAAAACTATTTATTCTACAAAAATGAAATTTACACATTGGAACAATGATTTTTTATGTACCCGTCTTCTTTGGAGCCGATTCCATCGATTAGACTGTTCCTCCGTCTCAGGTGTGAAGTGATGGTCCCATGTTTCACATTATCAGTATCGTATCAGTATTCTCAGTGTAGGTAATACGGGTAAAATCGTCAGAAAGCTGAAATTATCGAGTAAAAATCCACTTTCGTACTTTAAAACCTATTTAGCGAAAATCGATGCGGCATCCCACAAACTGACGAATTCCCACAGATGAGAGGAAATTTTTCCGCCAAGAATTGTAATTCATTTGGCGCAATAAAAGAAGAAATTCCTTTGTGCCGTCGACGGAATTTTATGTCCCAAAATTGATTAAGTTTTCCCAATGACGCTACAAAATGAAATTCCACTGATCATACGGGCGAAAGCAAAGTAATAAATAAATGGGATCGGTTTCCGAATATAATGCGACCTTTTGTCGGCGCGGATGGAGTGAACCGAAAAAATACAGAAATATTTCGAAAAATCTTCGCGGGGCAGATAATTTTCAATGATTTTTTTCTCTCGATTTTTGAGTTTTTTTCGAAATTAACTGGCAGAAGGAACAAGAGCGAAAGTGACCTCTTGAAGGTTGGAAATTATAAAAACACAAAATATTGAGAGATAACTTCCATTGGAAGGCAATGTATAATGAAGGACGCTGATTGAAAAGAGTTCGTTCTCTCTTTTAAAAAGCTCTCAATCAACACTCAGCAGTGGTACAGCGAAGGGTTAAAACTCCCTTCAAGCGGATCAAATTCTTTATAAAAGGTATCACAATCTAGTTCCCAAATCAAAAATCAATTATTCTGCTGCATAACCGTGTAAATACCCTAATTTTCTATCCAGTTAATGTTTTTTAAGGGAATTTTTTAAGATATATTTTAATATTTAGCGTGCATGGTAATCCCGGGCTCTGTAAGGTAGGCATATCTTCGTTCTGTCAATTGTCTCTAAGCCCCCCGTTCGATATAATTTGGCTGCGCTACTGCCTGCCAGGCAGATATGCACTTGAGAAGTATCAGCAGACATATATTTATATATTATCGTAACCGTAGCCTTGGAAAATCCATTAGGAATGCACCCCGCCACTTCATTATAAACTACTTTTTTGCTCTCAACGCCAAAAATGATTGTAAAATTTCCCAATTTAAGTTCTTCAGAAATTATTTGCATCTTAAGTTATGTGCTATTGAATGATTTAATTGATTGGAATTGATAAACTACTAATTTGGGGACTTAAATCAATTTTTTATTCCTTCAGGGCATAGTTACAGGGAATTTTAAAGGAGGTTATAAAAGTTGGCTGAATTGATTTAAATCATTTTAGTAACAAGGTTAGATACTGAAGTATAATTATGAAATTACTTATTTTCTTTATAAGAGACTTGGCAATCATTGGTAATTGCGAATCTGATGACTCTTATAACATTTATCCACTTTGGATACATCGGTAGTGTTAAAGGTTATTATAGCGCCATACTTGAGGTGGGGTAGGTTAAAGGCATTAATTAATTTCAGCCTTACGTCAAAAGATAAGAGACAGATTTTATTTACACATTTTAAATTTAGAAAACTTTGCTTTTTTAATGCCATGATTAATATACGAAGTGACAGTTTATGGATGGCATTCACATATAATGATGTTTAATAATCGATCTAAACCTTGGAGATATCGAAAATCCTTGTGTGTTACAGAGGGCGGTGAAATAATACTAAAATATAATAGCCTTGGGTATAATTAAATTATAAATGAACGCAGTCTTCGTATTGATTTATTATTATTTTTGATGATGTGTATTTCATTTCGATCGATTGATAATTTTTAGTTTCCTTATTTAGTACAGAGACTCACAGATTTAAGTTAAACAAGCAATTAAAAGAATTAATCTCGACATTTATTTCTTTATTGTTTACTTATTATTTATTTAGATCGATAGTAATAATTAATGAACTCCTTATTTAATATAGAGACTCAATTAGTGAGTGGATTTACGTATTATAAGGAATTCAGCAAAAGGCTTCGGTCATTATGGGGAATTTAATAAGAAATATTTCAAGAAAAATCGACATATTTTATCGATATTTCCGCGATTTTGGATCGAATTGTCATCATTAGATGATTAAAATAACATCGCTGTTAAATGTTTACTTATATATGGTAATCAATGAGTATCCGGCACAGTAAGGTCGCGTTCACATCAACCGAATAAACAGCTCATGATTAAGGCAACACTATAAATGCTAACAAAATCTATACGCTGCCTCGTGGTCTGGTCGTCATTACCTAATTTGAACTCTTTTTAAGAACTTTGTAAAAGTTTTCAGGGAAACTTGCATAAAGAATAGTCTAACCTTGACACAGTGTAAGTGCATCTCTCGCTCCAGCATAATTCGCATATGGAGCCTCACGTGAATTCCACGTTTGTTCTAATTTACGAGTGCAATACCTGCATTTCATAGCTAAGATAAGCAGTTTGGAATAGGTTTCATATAATTATAGAACATTCGTGTACCTGCAAACGTGACCATAAACATAAGACCATCCGCTTTGCTCAATTAACAGTGCTTGAATGACTAAATCTCTTTTAAAATGGGAGACGGAACTATTTCTTAGAGAAAGGAATCCATCAATAAAATCAAAGTATTTCATACTGCTTCCAAGTCGCGCGGAAGCAAGTGATATTGATAGGAAGACATAAATGTAATCATGATACTGTAAGCAAAACATAAACGCGTCCAATTTGTTTTCCTCCAGAATTCTCGTCGTTACAACCTGGGGCAATTCCTTCTTTCATGTAATACCAAAAAGGGGACCCCGAATGCACGGAGAGGGTACTGAATGTGGAATAGCAGAACGTAATTTTTCTCCGTTGAAATAATCGATGGAATAGCTCACTTGTATATGAGCCGCCTTGGGGTCCATTTTACCGTTCTGCTCGCCCGCCATGTTCCGGAAGTTTGTTGCACACGATGGAGGGAAAAGAAGTAAACGATCGGCTGCCGGTCGGATTCGAAATGCAACTAACGATGCCAGAAGAATTGCAAATTTTATAGCTCGGAGCGAAAATAGAGGTTCGACGGTTGTAGCAGAAGCAAAGCCGAAGCTAAAGCAAAATTTGGCATTTGTACTAACAATAAATCAGAGCGAAAACCGGATAGAAAACAATAGTGGTTCTACGCTCTCGAGTGGCTGTGGTATTTTCCATGTGAATATTGTACCATCCCTAAACTTCAAATGACGGAAGTATACGAACGTATATATTTAGCGCATATATACAATTTTTAATCGTTCGACCGTTTAATTGGATGTGAAAAGGGGACCTTATGAAGGTGTGCAAACAACCGATACGGTAGTTGTGCGACAAAAAAATCATAAAGCCGCATCGATCGCCTTTTGGCAGAAGTATTGTGTAACTATCGGTCGACAACTCAATGTCCACGACTTAATATTACGTACAGTCGACTGAAAAGATGTTCAGCGAACGTCAGTCTTTTATTTTATTTCAGCGTGGAAGGTGCAGAGACAACGTTATCAAATGGCGGGAGTTATTACTAACGACACTGACAATGAGTCATTTATTGAAAAGAGGTCTGCGCTGTATTTCACATCATTGATAGAGATCATTAAAGAAAAGATGAAAGAAGTCATTAATTCATTAAAACTGTGTTCACTTATTCTATAAAACTTCAAAAGCTTGTCCTGGATATGTCCTCAGATTGTAATGTATCGTGTGGAATTTCCCTGTAACTAACTTATCGCTGATTATGGAATGTATTTCCTTTTTCTTTTCTCATCCGCCAAAGCAAATGCTTTTCTGCTGTAGGACATGCTGAGAGAGGTACGGGTGTAAACTGACCGATATCTCACAACTGTTGATTGTATGCGCATCTTTCGCAACTAAACAGTTTAGGTAAAATCGTGAAACCTGCACAACTCAAGTAAACTATTAAGTAGTATATGAATTGTACGTATGCGCATAAAGACAAGTTTGAGGATGGGCCTGCTCACTACTATATAAGTATTCATTCCTCTTACCTTAAATTCCCTTTAGGAAAGGAAAACCGAAGCAAGGAGCCTGTTTCGATAATCCACTCTTATGAAAGAGGTTTTTATTTTGAGTTAAAATTGATGGTGTTAAGAGTTATATTCCCAATTACGGAAACAGCCGAAGTATACATTCAGAATATGAGTTAGGGTGTATTAAGATATACTTATGAGTCAAGTATTTTTCACGGAACAGCTAAAGTGATACGCAGTATTAAGTTGCCTTATTCGCTATTCCGTTCCTTATTTCTTTCCTAATTACTTCCATAATCTCTGATTTATGCCAGTCATTATAACTTCCCTCCCAGCTATCATACATCTCGCAGAATTTCAATGGCGTTCAATGTAAAATTGTACCAGCATATGTATACCAACGGAAATATTTGTGGTGCGCCTTGTGGTACCACCGGTGAAGTAGACCAACGGGAGACATCAAAACCAAAATATCCGATAAAATTTATTGCCAAAACTTAAGCAGCGCTTGAAAACTAAATCCATCCTAATTGGTCAACGGAAAGGAGTCCCTTTTTATTGGCCTTTTAGAGCACTCCTTTCAAAAGGAAATAAAACAGCCGCTTTATTCGGCGGCCCACCGTTTCGAAAAGTCGCAATGTATCGCTACGTCGCCGAAAACAGATTTCGAAATGAGTTTCGTAATCCCTGTGGCGATGGCAAAGGTAACCACCCCCACAAGAATATGAGAAAGTTGGAGAAACTGGGTCAGGCGGCGAGGATTAACATGCGATCATAAGAGAAACAACTGACGACGATGTCCGCCCTTTTCTCTTATAAAGAGAATAAAATAACTGAGAATGCAAGGCCCTGTCCACTGCCTCCGGGCACTCCACAATACAAATATTACACAACCTTATATACATAAAGTAGAATGTTTGTATGTGGGAGTTTATGTTGGCCTCAAATTCTAGAACCAGAAGTCGCGCAACTTTCAAACTTAGATGATCGTTATATATCTTCCCCATACAGATAATAGACTGCTTTTTGTTCTCCTGTCTCCGGTTCGACTCCAGACGTTTAAAACTGTACCCGTAAGAAATGCATGTAATGATAAAGAACTGCTGCGGTAAATGTTAAGGGAGGAGACTGCTGCTCTTTCAGATGATGACGGCGAAGTTATCTAATACAAAGAGGCGAAAGGAGTTTGATAGTAATTAAATGAAAGTGAAATATAATGCACTCTAGCATTTTTCTGGGAATCCATTGTAACTTAGTAGGGCATATTGGATGCAAAAGAAACAAATGTATTGGCTTTAGTGAGTTACTCGTATTCAATGTATAACACACACATTTAATAGAAGTAGTGATGCCTTTGTGTTCCCTTTCGGCAATCGTAATTCTTATTTCCATATGCTGACACGTTATAAGCGGAAGCAATTATAAGAGGGGATTTAAATACGATACTTAAGATGCGGGAAAACGTTACAAACGAAAAACTTTGAAAGCGGAAAATATATAACAGAAAGAAGCAATGCTGCAGTTGGGACCTCAAAATTTCAACTTAAGAGCCGGGAAAGCGTTAGAAACGAGAACGTTAGATCGAAATACCACTGTATTAATGACAATGAAGAATTTTTAATTTCGCGGCGTAATGTTGCTTTTTGAGGAAGATCGTCCACGGAAAACACTCCGTAGGACTTCAAAAGGACAGGAAGAGGGTAGAAATTGGATCTCTCATAGCTTTTAAGCAAAAAAGAAAAACAGTGGAATGACACGATCGGATACGAGAGAGGAAAGCAATTAAGTTCGAAAAATGTGTTTCATCGCATCGGTTAGATTGCTTGACGACAGAAACAAACAACTCTCGCATTTTGCGGTTCTTCCACTTTGGATAACTTTCTGTGGAGGACATGAACTCGCAATTGCGAACATTCAAATTCCGAATTTCATTCATTTTATCGTAAAATCAATTCAATGACGGATGAAACGTCTCTCTTTGAGAGGCTGTTAGTGAGAAGCGGATGTAAAACCAATGACAGTGACTCATCCATCGACATCAGAGGTAAAGAGATTCATGACAGTTAAAGTTCCAATGAAACGATAAAAGAACGTTCTGCTACAATACTATAACCAATATTATTCATTGTCATAGTTGTTTGTACCAACTATCCCGTTGCTATGTTAGAAGACTGGTTTGGATTTATCAATTTATCTTCCTACAAGGTTGGGCCAAAACGTAATGCTCCACATATTTCATAGTTGATAGGAACCGGAGCCACGGGGTTGCAAATTTCCACAATCTTCCCAAAAGGTTATTAGTTCCATAGTAAAAAAATAACTCAAAACAGCAAATGACGCGTTTGCTTCAGTAATAGATTCTGAGGCAAACGAAGAGTGTATTTTCGAATTAAAGTAACATATATAATCACCTGGTACAGATATAGCATAAAAATATCCAGGAACGAAAAATTAAGACACTATCATACTATTACTAAATCTGAAAAGCATAAAAAAATCATGCTTTTTGAGGGAAAATCCACGCAGCACCAGAAATAAAGCATGCATTTGGAAACCGTCTTCCACGTACCCAAATACATTTATTATTATTATTATTAATACCCCAACTTCGAACTTTGCTTGTTTCTGGAGTCTTCTCTCTGTAATTTTGATACGGCAGAAATTTTCAAATAATCTCTGGCGTTGCAAAAAGATAATACCATAGTCATAATTAACTAATGGTCGAGATCCCTGTAACATGCAATGGAAAGTTTTTTTTCCAGTTCCCGATGGAGTGATTTATACTTTCTTGAAAGAGACATTTTTAAACGACTTCTTTCAATTGAAAGGGGTTTTACGTTGTTCATATACACCAGACTAATCTAATGGGAATGCTAAACTCAAGATAAGATCGACTATGGGTGGTTACTGGCAAAACTTCGGCTTTTATGATTTTCTGAAAGGAGAATCAGATTATGAAGGAAGTACAACCAAAGAGAAAAGTGAGAAATCACCTTGTTTACTTTATTTCATTGTGTTAATGATAATACCCGGCGGGGAAATTAGCTTATGAAGAGAAAACGGTAATTGCGTCGTCAAGAAGAGCGTCTATGCCACATGAGATATTTAAAATACTGAATTTATTCACTATTTCTGATTTGGTGCTGTTTGTTGGAGAGAAATGGACAGAAGTGGACCAGCTATCTTTAAATTAATTACTCTATGCTAGAAACTAAATTAAATTCATAATTGAAATCTCAACTCCCCAAAATCTATGGACACATACTTATATTTCGATTTCTATAAACAAATAATCTGTCAAATGATTTTAGTACTAAACATGTACCACAATACTAAGTTCCCTTATACGACGTCGGTTAGAAAGTAATGTTCCACATCTGCTTTCCCAAAAACTATTTATTCTACAAAAATGAAATTTACACATTGGAACAATGATTTTTTATGTACCCGTCTTCTTTGGAGCCGATTCCATCGATTAGACTGTTCCTCCGTCTCAGGTGTGAA
>KZ309728.1:8984-20159 GCA_000376725.2 Ladona fulva
CCCCCCGAATGAAGAAAGATAAATTGGTAAGGAATGAAAACATGCTGAAAGGAAAGCTTTCAACTGAGAGCCTAATTGAATTGGTTCACCAGTAATATGGGGAAGGATATGAATCTGATTGTATGATAAATAAAGATGCTGTTACTGTAAATAAGTTCGAGGGATGTGCCCTCGAGAAAAACAGACCCTGGTCGTGGTATGAATTTAATTGCAAATGTGAAGCGTTGGAAGTCATTAGGTATTACATATTTATTTACGTATTAGCGTAACAGTAATTTCCGACGATCGGAAAATGCTAAATAAAGCCAGACTTACACTGGGTCGAATCAATGGAAGACCGAACGTTTCCCCTTTGGTAGACTAATGGTCTCCATTACAATTAACAAGCTTAAGATAATTAATTCAAGAATTTTTGTATGAATATTTTCCGTCTATAGACATGTTTAAATTATAAAAATTTGCTTAGATTCAAAGTATGTCCATATTTGGCTTGCAAGAATGTTTTTCTGGAGACAGTTACCGCCCTCGATGAGGTTGCTCGTGTCCGTAATAAGAAAGTTTTAGATTCAATGAAATGACAATAGCTGTTTCATTAAAATTGATTCAAAAACAATAACGTAGGCAAGTAATAGCGTTTTCACAACGATTTACCTCACCTGAAAGAGAACATCATTTTCAAATATGAGTACTACGTATGTGCGGTGCAGTTTTACACTAAATTAATACTAGGTGTATTATAATGATCACAAGAGACTAATTAATTTTCTTAATTTAGTACATACGGGGCGGGTAGACATCGATGGTCGTTTAAAAAATTATCCACATCCCCCACACCATTTTGATAAATCTCCCTCCCCCCACTACGTTCCGGTTGATATCTATAGTTCGAAGTTAGACCGTAGCACGTCGCTGATGTTTGTTTCCCTTTAATTTCACCAGGACAACATACACAAACAGATCATCGTTACTGTGGTTAGCCTCCTCAATTCGTCCGTAAGGGTATTTACTACAGGTAAGATGTTGTGATGGTAATGTTTAATGAAATCATACCAAAAGCCTTACTGTTTTCATTAAAAAATCATGAGTTAAAATTCGTGATGTGAGGTGAGTGAACTTGAGGTCACGCAGGTAAAACAGTAGCCGAACACATTTCTTTTGTAAAATGTATCTTGAATAGAAAATTCGTTTCTTATTTATAAATAGTATTTTCACAGCTGCACTGATGATATTTATGTCTTCAACTCATGGTTTGCGTATCATTCTAGGTCAACCGGCCGATTTGAGGAAGTAATCGAACGAATCGAACATTCTACAAACAAGACAGAAGAGCGTCGTTGCCCCGGGCAGTTATCATGGAGCGGAAGATTTCAAGTCGTCTGGAAGATTTAAATTTAAGTAGAGATGAAGTTGAACGCTTAGGAAATGCTTTTAAACAAGAAGAATTTCGTAAACTACTACTTGATTATGCTCAAGAAATTAGCGATCCTGTTAACAGAAAAGAATATGAGGATGGCATAACTCAGTTAGAGAAACAAAGAGGAGTTGATGTGAAATTTGTCCATCCAGAACCTCAGTATGTTCTTAAAACATGTTACAACCCTGGCGGTGAAAAAGTTTTCGTGAATATTTGCAGCAACTCCTTGGTGGGAAAGCCGGGTTCGACTCCTTGCCTCAACTCGGAAGGAGCTCCCGGAAGCAATTGGCGTTTACCTCTTATTCAAGCCCCTCCACGAGAAGATCTTGACAAATCAGGGGCATTGTGCACTGTGTATGATGTATTATTCCATCCAGAAACTCACGCTCTGTCAGCTAAAGATCGGAGGTTCCGTAATTTTGTGGAGGAAACGGCCTTGAATGCTGTGGAAGAAACCTATTCAGTGAAGTTGGACAGAAATTCTATTAAGCGGCCGCGCTTGAAATTTAAAGGGGTTCCCCGTCCAACTGTAATTCGAACGCGGCGCTCTGAAGCAAGTAATGATAAACAAGATAAAGATGACGATATTTTAATCAACCAGTTCCCCTACCCGTATGATATGCCTCCAGAGAAGTTGAAGCCCGTGCGGCAGGTACGTGTCATCTCTTGGTTAGTGGTAAGATATGCATTGGAAGTTGTACATGTTGATGCACGAAGTGCTAATTTTAGGTCACACCTTTGTGTAATTCGATAAGTTTAAAGCACCCATTTTGTAACATCGCCGGAGTCACGCCGGTTTCCTGAATTGTTTGAACGTTGCAGACTTCCGTTTCACTCGTGTACGATCTTTGATCAGTTTTTAAGATGACTAATTCTATTCTGTTTGCGAAAGGATTGTTGAGAAAAATATTTTCTTGTTAAAAGTACACATTTAACAGACTTTATGTCCGTTTTAATTTGCGAGTTGAACACATTCTTACTTCCATTATCACTCCGCTAACGATTGTTTCTCGCCACTCAATTAACCTCCTCCCTTTTATATACTTTTTCAGTTGAAACCAATGAACATGGAGTATAAGGCAGAGAGTAATCGGAAAGAAAGCTCGATCACTCCAAAATACTCTTTGAAGGAAAGCAGTGATGTCGATATGTCAAATTATGAGCAAAATCTCCTATCTCATCATGGAATAACCGTTCCTGAACGCCTTGTTTTAGTGGTAGATCTTCCTTACATAAAATCATCGTCCGAGCTTGATTTGAATTTGGAAGCTCAGAAAATATTGTTATGCAGCAATGGGAAAAGAAGGTCAGTGTAATACACGTGATTCTGGTGTTCATGGTTAACCTAATCACGCGCGTAAATAGAATCTAATCGAATTTTAAGACGTATTGAAAGTAGATGTCGAGAGGATATCTTATTAAAAATGTTCAGATCTTACGGTTAAGCACATGTCCTGCGATTTAATAATAGCTTTATTTTACATTATGGACCCATACTTGTATATTAAAAACTTCATTTATGTAGAATGGTATTTTACCCAGTAATTGTGATAAACGTCACACAGCCACCGGTCGAGTTTAATAATAAGATCCTGCTGATGGTAAATATATATATATCTATATTTAACACGTACACGTGATAAATTGGTATATAAGCACGAATATTGTATTTCTCTTTATATTGTGTTTTTGAAGCTCTTTCAGTGCATGGTAAAATTTTCATTTAGAGCATTTTGTCACTAGAATATTATTGCGGGATATGTCCATTATTTATCTTTTATCCACGGGATGGGGAAATTTGAGTTTTGGTTCCCGCATACAGTAAGCAAACTTAACGTTATTTTAACCGAGCCTTGAATGAGTTACTTTCGTATATTTTCTATCGTTCTCAAGTACGTTTAGATCATTTCCATAGGAGTGATGAAATATTGCAAAGCATAGAATCATCGCTAGTGATTTGTTATTCAATGAAAACTTCATTCTGTGTCGCAAATGTAGGTACAAGTTGGAGTTGAAGCTGCCGTATCCAGTGGATGAGAGCAAGGGAACGGCCAAGTTCGACAAAGATGCTGGAAAATTGCTCGTGACGATGGTAGTAGACCGTCAGAAAGCTGTGATGAAGAAACCGAACGCTCAAGAAGGCGACAGTGGCATCGAGAGCGATTTGGGAGGCGGCAGGACCAGCAGCGGGGAGGAGGAGGAGACGAGAGTGTCAGAATGTCATCCGGCTGCGGATAGCGATAAAGTGACGGGAGGAGGTGAAAAAATCATTCTCGCAGATGGCCTCTCGCAGCTCCACAATTGCTCCTCCGCTGTGGCCGAAAATATCCATCGAAGGATGTCCGCTGATAAAGTGATGGAGGAAGCGCTCGACGGGGAACTCGAGGGAAAGAAACTGGGAAATGAGCCCGGAGATGAAGAGAATTATTCTTGTGTACCTGAAAAAAAGACCTGCGAGAGAAGAAAACCGACTGAAGCTATGGAATGCGAATTAGTGAGTTCGAAGGAGGCAGTCGAAGGTGGTTTGAATGATGCCTCTAAAGATGTTATTCGTCCTGGTATCCCGCATCTCATGCCCGCGTTTTCCTGCAGCTGCACTCGCGAGCAAGAAAATTTGTTCGTCACTTTCATATTGAACGTGAAGAATGTGGATCCTTGTTCCGTGAAGAAGAGTGTAACATGTATCAAACACAAGGAAGGAGGTGTGGGAAAACCTAGTTTGTTGGGTTGTGTTAACGGTTCGTCATTGCCGTCTGAAAATGGCTCTATTCGAAACGAATATCGGACCGTGGGAGTTGAGTCTTGGCCTGCTGCCATCCCCAGTGTCGATAGCGGTGTTGTTGTGAGTGATTTATATTCCAAGAGTGAAGAATCCAACCGTCCAAATGAAATCTGCAAAGAGAGCGTCAATCTGGGAGACGTCGTTGCAGCTGATGAAATCAAACCTTCTGATTGTGGTCCAAATTTCAAATCGTCATATTCTAGTCCTATGCCTCAAAATAATAATCCAGAAAGTGATTTATTGTGTGGTGCTAATTCGCCATTAGTCGATCGAGAATGTTTGAGTGACTATCTGCAGAAATCCCTTGTGATAAATGATACAAAGTCTGAATTGAACCCTTACATTGGAGGAGAGTGTGCAGCAGATGGCAAGGAGATGATTTGCTTCCTTGTGGCCTTCTCTTCCGTAGGTGCTGGTTATTTTCCCCAATACTATTCCTTCTGTGTGAGTTTTCCATCTTCTCAGTGGCCCAACGTTGACCCTGAGTGGTCAGATTCATATCCTTCCCTGGAAGTGTGGGATAACAACGTTGAAATTCAGTGGAGAAAACCTTTGAGTGAAAGTGTTACACTGGAGAAGTTTCATTGTTTCGTCGGCCAAAATCTTGTTCATTTGCAGGCCTACAAATTGCCCCCTTTTGAAGTTAAGGATGTGGAATCTGAGGTATGGATTTTATATCAACTTATAAAATATTTGTAAAAGACGGATTTTTGAGTAATTTTATCGTATATTGTTATTATCCGATTTAAAAGTATTAGATATTTTATCACACAAACATTCAAGTTATAGAAGCATCTCTGTTGCAGAAATCTCAATCACACATTCTACCCTTCTCATAGGGATAGTTTTTCTTGGTTGTTGGGCCATTCTTTTTAAGAAGTAATCGATTATTTTACAGTGACTGCTTTGGAAAAGATGGACAGAGCTGCATTTATAAACAGCTCTTAACTATTAACGTCATGCAATTTAAATGTATAAGGTAATTCATTATAAGCCTCAGAAGTCTTACAAAAATTTTCATGTAATCACAGTGGACATTTTTCATTACTATTGTCCATCATTTCCATTGGTTTTTTATGTATGAGGATGTAATTCAGTATAATTGCCCATATATTTTCCTATTGTGTTTCAAAGAGTGGGCATCTCAGTTGTAAAATTGTGTTTATTCAGTGTTTCAGTGAACCAGAACCTTTGAAGGCATCAGATGTAAAGGAGACATGCAGCGATCACAGTGACTCTTCCCAAACCAGTGGTACAAAGAGTGAGAATGAGAAGATTATAGGGCCTACTTTAACTGCAGAAGAGAGAAGGAAGATGTTTAAGGAGAGGACATTGTCAGAATCAAGTGTTGAATCTGTAAGTTATAATTGTCAATTATATTGTTCCTTTACACCATTGGGCAGGGTAAAAATTTTACATATCAGATGTAGATTTTGGGTGATTGATAGATAGTGTTTGGATTATTATCAGCCATCGGAAGAATCACAATTCTGTCTCATCTGACAATATGAGTAGTTTGAATAATTGGTTTTGTAATCTTTGAGAGTGCATTTTAACCAAGTGTTTACCTATGCCTTCCGAAGAAGCGACGGATATGAAAAAAGTCTGACGGAACTAGGACTTGAACCCAGGTCTCCCAATTGCCGGTTGGTTGCTCTATCCATTGAGATATCTTACCAGAACATATGTTCTGTCATATGGTGCTCAATGGATAGAGCAAGCAGCTGGCAATTGGGAGACCCGGGTTCAAGTCCTGGTTCCGTCTGACTTTTTTCATGACCGTTGCACCTTGGGAATTTTCCTAGGTGCACGCCTTATCGTGCCAAGTCACGTAAACCCTTTTCCTTGTGTACCTGTGCTTTATTTTCTTCTTTTTCGGTCGCCTAAAATGCAAGTGACGTGATTTTCAGAGCTTACATTAAACTTAACTGGTGTGATTCATGGTAAAGTTAATGTTTCAAACTCATTCATTTACCACAGAAAACTGACAATTAAGCTTAACAAAATTGGTAATTTATAAAAATTAGGCATGTTTGACCACACTACTAAAGGTTAATTATCAAGATAGTTTTTGATCTTTATAAATGTAAATTGCAGCTCAAAGTCGAAGAAGACTTATTTAAGTGGAAATTTTTCTAATTAGCCTTAAATGTTTGTTTATTGATTGTGTGAAATGTTAAAATTATTTAAAAAACTGTTGTCGGAAATATTTCATTTGAAATATTTAAAATAAGGCATCACCACATATAANTTCAGTTTGCTGTTAACTGTAGCACAATCTGCCGCCGTGAATCAAAACGCGAGATGACTACTCTCTCGAATATGAAAGTCCAAAACTAAAGTTCTGTTCAAGATATCGTCTCGAAACAAACTGTAAATACAAATTTCAACGTTTATGTTAATTTCTCTCGCTACAAGTTCTTCGTCACGTGAGGAACAAAAGAGTTTTAGGCAATGTATAAATTAGATTGCATGACTAAATTCTTTGAAAGTTACGTTCCAATTTCATAATTTTTACGAAGATGTGATTACTCGAAAATTAATCTCATGTGATTTTTATGCATTCGGATGATGCAAAGAACAATCACAGAAAACTGCATTTTATGTTGTGTTGGAAGACAGTGATGGCAGTTTCAAAAATGTTCACGGGTGATCGCAGCTATTCATTCCATATTTGCTTTAAGCTTTGTTTCTTTTGACATAAAAGCATAAAATCTTCATCACTATGTTGATAAAGTCATTCTCTTTGAAACTTCATCAGAAGTTGAAATCGACCATCCTATACTACGAATCTTAATTTTATCCATCCGAATCAGATTCTCCGCGTAAAGGAGACCCAGCACGAGGCTTTCTGTTTCCCCCGTAAGGCAATACTGCCAGGTTTTATGGAACGGGGAATAGCTGTTTTTATGGAGCTGACTACCATTGCTATACCTGTAGTTGAATTTTTATACCCCAAGTAGACCACTCTAGTGATGTTTATTGTTTCCTAATAGCCATTTAGCTGATAACCTTTATAATGATTGTGCTGTAGATTTGCTGACCATCAAGCAAGAGCAGATTTAGAATCTTTCCAGAAGGGGGGTACTTCCGATGAAGGGAGGGAGCAATTCAAGACAATTTCTAAGGGAATCGTCAATAACTTTTAACATGCCATTTTAAATAAATGTAGCAGATATATAGTGATTATGAAAAATGTAATTCAAGCTCCTTGTCAGATGCCATGTAAATTGTTAGTACTGCAAAGTTATCAATGAGGTGGCAATTGCCCCCTTCACATGCTCCTGGATCCACCAATGCCATCAAGTATAAGAATATGTTAGACAAATTCACATTAAATACCATATTTAGGACTAATTGAGATCTTTGGATAGTTTTAGTGATAGTTCAATGAACAAGTATGTAGATTTTGATCAGTTGTACTACAAATGGAAGATAGTGTTCCCTGCAATAAATCTCAAAGAGTTGCCTTTGAAATTGGAAATTAGGTTAAAAATTCTGATGCCGATTTAGATGCCCTAAAATGTCTGATATTTCCAATTCCGATTTTCCACCAATGCCATGAGAATTGTACTTTATTTTGAGCTGAGAAATAGAGGTTGTTCTGATTTAGATGGTTTTTCTTTCAAATGGGTTCCCTAAAGATTATAGAAAACAGAAAAATGTTATGTTAAAGAAGTTTAACTTAAAATAAATAAGAAAGGAGGATTCAATATTGATATTTTTACTTATTTTAAAATATCTTTGGTCTCGATATCTCATTTAAATTATTTTTTCAAAATATTAAAAGAAAATATAAGCCCAAATCACCACCTGATAGTAATTAATAACTGTTGATGGTAGGAATCCATATTCAGAAGAACAAAGATCTGCTATTTTGGCATCCCAGGTTTATAATGTCTAGTTAGTCTTGGAAGTTTCGTGTTATAATTTTCTTCAATTAAGTAACTCGATTTAAGGTGGTTAGTCATCATGAAATTTGGGTGCCAAATAAGTTTTAAATGGTTGCTACAACAAATTTCATCAAGGGGAACCTGTTCATTCAACTCTGTTTACAATGGATGACTATTTTCTAGTACTTACTAGGTGACAACCTGTTAGAAAAAATAGTCTTGCATGCAAAATTTTCAGGACTTTCTTTTTATAGTGTGATTGTTAGAGATTGTGTTTTAGCAGAAAATTGGCTCTATCTGGACACGTAGTTCTTGTTTATAAATTATCTGTTCTTAAAAACTCAATGCCAAAGTTTTTTTGAGGAAGTTATTGCCTTTGTGGAAGTTCGTGTTATTGTTCAGAAGGGTTGAACTATAAATTATATACACAACAAAATCTTAAATTTTTGTGAGATAATTCAGAGTCTAACTGTAGTAGGAATTGGACTGTATACAAGTATGTATAGCTCATTTGATTGTAAAACATTTTTTGTTTTCTTAAAACACAGTGTTTAAAAACTTGAATTGTTTTTCAGAATCCTGCAAAGCAAGCTGTGAAGGGTATTCTGAAGAGGAAAGGGAGGGCAGGATTAGGGAGGAGTCTTTCAGAATCAAGTGGAGGTGAAGAATATGGTTGGATGGCACCTCTTTTGTCTCAGTCTTCATCTGTTGGGTCATCTCCCTCCCTTTCCGACATCAACCGTCTCACCCTTGGAGAGTCCTTGAAGGAAGAAGAAGAGGAGTATGATGAGGAGGAAGATGATGATGAAGAGGATGGAGAAAAAGTGAAGAAAATAGTGCGTTTCAGTGATGTAATTTCTCAGAAAACGTACAGGTAAGTGTCAATGTGAAGAGTATTAAATGGAGGATAATTTTATTGAAAGATGATGCTAAACATTGAAATGTTGGTCATTAGAATAAATTATTTGTGGACAGTATATATTTCTTTTGGGAATTACAATGTTCCACGAAATGTTTCAATTATCAAATTTTACCAAATATTAATTTTTTATTGAAGTTGATTGCTTGGCATGCCTTGGTGGCAGGTTGAGTATCTATCCATAGAATTCAATGTTAGTGAACTAAATAATTCATAGTAAATTCAACGTCACTACAGCGTAAGTAAAAATCACTATTCACAAAACTTTTGGTGGCAAATATACGATAGAACAATATGATGATCCCATGAAAAGGAATCAAATGCATTCACTCCCTCCTCAAGTTTCAGGGCAAATATTTGAAAAAGAATTTTAGAGCTGAAGTGAGAATAAATGACGGATAAACTAATATTCTTCAAAAAGAATGTATGGTAAGAAAAAGAACTTTTGGTAAAACTTTCATGAGACTCAAACATGAACTACATAAGATACTCTTTTTTTGGCTTTCACTTAAAACTAAATCATTGAAAATAAAATTTCAGAGAAAAAAAATCACAAATTCTACTTAAAATCATTAACTTTGGCCGGCTTTCATCAATTTCAGTTTGCTGTTAACTGTAGCACAATCTGCCGCCGTGAATCAAAGTGCGAGATGACTACTCTCTCGAATATGAAAGTCCAAAACTAAAGTTCTGTTCAAGATATCGTCTCGAAACAAACTGTAAATACAAATTTCAACGTTTATGTTAATTTCTCTCGCGACAAGTTCTTCGTCACGCGAGGAACAAAAGAGTTTTAGGCAATGTATAAATTAGATTGCATGACTAAATTCTTTGAAAGTTACGTTCCAATTTCATAATTTTTACGAAGATGTGATTACTCGAAAATTAATCTCATGTGATTTTTATGCATTCGGATGATGCAAAGAACAATCACAGAAAACTGCATTTTATGTTGTGTTGGAAGACAGTAATGGCAGTTTCAAAAATGTTCACGGGTGATCGCAGCTATTCATTCCATATTTGCTTTAAGCTTTGTTTCTTTTGACATAAAAGCATAAAATCTTCATCACTATGTTGATAAAGTCATTCTCTTTGAAACTTCATCAGAAGTTGAAATCGACCATCCTATACTACGAATCTTAATTTTATCCATCCGAATCAGATTCTCCGCGTAAAGGAGACCCAGCACGAGGCTTTCTGTTTCCCCCGTAAGGCAATACTGCCAGGTTTTATGGAACGGGGAATAGCTGTTTTTATGGAGCTGACTACCATTGCTATACCTGTAGTTGAATTTTTATACCCCAAGTAGACCACTCTAGTGATGTTTATTGTTTCCTAATAGCCATTTAGCTGATAACCTTTATAATGATTGTGCTGTAGATTTGCTGACCATCAAGCAAGAGCAGATTTAGAATCTTTCCAGAAGGGGGGTACTTCCGATGAAGGGAGGGAGCAATTCAAGACAATTTCTAAGGGAATCGTCAATAACTTTTAACATGCCATTTTAAATAAATGTAGCAGATATATAGTGATTATGAAAAATGTAATTCAAGCTCCTTGTCAGATGCCATGTAAATTGTTAGTACTGCAAAGTTATCAATGAGGTGGCAATTGCCCCCTTCACATGCTCCTGGATCCACCAATGCCATCAAGTATAAGAATATGTTAGACAAATTCACATTAAATACCATATTTAGGACTAATTGAGATCTTTGGATAGTTTTAGTGATAGTTCAATGAACAAGTATGTAGATTTTGATCAGTTGTACTACGAATGGAAGATAGTGTTCCCTGCAATAAATCTCAAAGAGTTGCCTTTGAAATTGGAAATTAGGTTAAAAATTCTGATGCCGATTTAGATGCCCTAAAATGTCTGATATTTCCAATTCCGATTTTCCACCAATGCCATGAGAATTGTACTTTATTTTGAGCTGAGAAATAGAGGTTGTTCTGATTTAGATGGTTTTTCTTTCAAATGGGTTCCCTAAAGATTATAGAAAACAGAAAAATCTTATGTTAAAGAAGTTTAACTTAAAATAAATAAGAAAGGAGGATTCAATATTGATATTTTTACTTATTTTAAAATATCTTTGGTCTCGATATCTCATTTAAATTATTTTTTCAAAATATTAAAAGAAAATATAAGCCCAAATCACCACCTGAAATC
>KZ309728.1:20657-43530 GCA_000376725.2 Ladona fulva
TATTACGACACATAAGGTTTTACTTATGTTAGTCTGAAATAAATAATAATAGTAAATAAAGTAATTTGGAATAATGTGCCCGTATCTACTTCTATCTCTTTTTTTAGAGGCAACTTTCACAAATTTTCCTTAAATGTTTTAAACAAGTCCAACTTTCACAAATTGTACAAACATTTGATGTTTTGACATCATTATTCCAGGGACATATAGCAAATCTTCTGGATTTCCCTTTCTTTGGTTTTGTTATTGTTTCTGTAGATGTTGACGGCCCCGCAATTGCTTCTACCTTTCTTTTTAGCTCTCTTGGAATCATTTTAATTCCTAACCGTTTCGTTATGAACGGTCTGGTTAACTGTTGCGATCGTTCTCACAGGAAGCTCCGTCTTCTCATTCGATTTTCTTTATTTACGTAATTGAAAACAATAATGGAATTAATACCTGCTGTATTTCGCAAATGAAAAAATATTGCTAAGGGCCATCTTCTTGTATTTCTTGCAGTATCATATGTGGTACACATTTTATCTACTGTGTCTACGCCCCCTTTAGTGTAATTGTAATATGTAATTATTTCTGGCTTCTTTTCACTTCCCGTTGCTTCGTCTATGCTCTTTTGATCATCGAAATTAGGATCACATTTCTTAATTCTTGGGAAATTTATACACAAGCATCATTTTGTTTCTGAAACCGATCAAATAACTTTTCTCTTCCCTACCTTTTGTATTTACCATTTGTGAGGGAAACTCCCTTTTATTTTTCTGAATGGTTCCCACAAAGGTTATCCTTTTCGAAAGAAGTTCCTCTGCGAGGAGAACATTAAAGAACCAATTGTCAGCTGTGATATTTCTCCCAGTCCAACGAATAGGCACAGAAAGCCGTTTTACAACCTCTCTAGGAGTATTTTCCATCCTAAAAGGCTGGCTGGTGTTCCCATCCCGGTGTTTTCATGACAATGTTGCAGGCAGGATTTCTTACTTTTTGGCATGGTTTCTCTTTTCTCCAAATTGTGGTATCTTTCCCTCACCAAATATTTTCATCGATTTCTTGAAGATCTTCGACCTCTGTGTCCGAAATTTCTTGCTCCGTTTCGGTATCATTCATTTATCATTTATTTATATTTCGGCTCCGATTCATTGGTGGCATCACTAGAAGATTCTGACTCCTTCACTCAGTAGTTTTCGTCGGACGACTCATCCAAAAGGAGATATAATAAAAATAAAAACAAAAAGAATCGGTTACCACCATAAAAAATCGGTCGCGTGGGGTAGAAATCTACTCGCACGACTAACGGAGGGTTAATAGCTAGTTAAATTATATCTCCCAACTATAAAAATATATAGTTAATGCAAGAGTTCATTCAAAATACTTAATCCTTAAATACTCAGCACAGCGAATTGTCAACTGAGTTGTAGAACAATAAAATCCATGCACATACAGGCCAACCTAAATATGGCCAACTTAAACTATGTCCAGTAATTCTTTATCCAAATTCTATCTGCCTAATTCATTTTGATCAAATGAAGATCATTTTCCCTATAAATTATTTACTTCTATTAATTTGGCAATTATGTGTTTGGTACTTACTAAGGGATTGGTATTAGAGAACCATGACATCTTACGGAATCATCTTAAAATCAATGCCATGTTGATTTGTTCATTGACCACCTTCTTTAATATTATTCCTGACAGTTTTGTAACTTTAATAGATCATTTTGCTACTGAAAGACCCAATTTACTCTTTTCACCTTGTAAGGATCAGAATTCTGTTGATTGTTTTTTAACTCAGCTTTTACTTCTGCAGGTCTAACTCTAGCATCCTTGGTCAAAGAAAGAAAAATCAGAGAAAATTAAGGAATAAGAAACGTGCTGCGGAAAGAAGGGCTAGTGAAAGTGAGAATTCTGTGGATGAGGGAGACACAGGAACTGATAAATCTGATTGCAATTCTGATTCTTCACCCCCTGATAAGGCTGAGATTACAGTACAACAAGAGCAGTCAAGTGCAAAAGGAAAGTCTAAAGCATCGGCTAAGAAAAAAGGCAATGGGAATAAAGGGAAAGGAAAGAGAGTTGACCCTAAAGCCAGCAATCCTGAAGGAGCAACCTCTTCCCAGCATTTGGAGATGAAGAGTGATCTCATCTTTCAGCTGGAGCTTTAACCTCTCTTTTACAAAAATGTCAGTACAATTTAGTGGTATAAATTCTTGCATAGTCAGCGTAGCGCTTTTGGGAACAGAAATAATCAATTTTTAGGGATTGTTTTGATTTAATTCACTCAAAGCACTTTTCCATTGAACGAGATCAAACTATCTGTATTAAACTAGTACAAACATTAAGTTAGTTACAATTTAGGGTTATTGTGATTAGGATATCATCAAGGTTAAAAACATAGTATACAAAGGTAATGTTGATGGTTTAATTTTCATTATACTTTTAACTTCATAAAGGAAATCATCTGATATTGTTAAGCAATATTTAGAATCTTAAGATAATAAGTAAATGCTTTCATTGGGGGTGATAAGGTGCATTCATTCAGTTAATAGTGATTGACTTAGTAACTTCTTGCCCAATTTGTCATGTGAACTTATTCTCGACAAAACAAAAACTGTATTTGTGACCCCATTCCTTCACCAGTCAGATTTCTTACTAGCTTAGACATCTTCATTTCCTGTAGAAATGTCTGTTTATTCTGATAGTCAATTTGAAAACAGTTGTAGCAATAAAGTAAAAGCAGCCTGAATTAGCTGTAGACTGATTGAAAGTTTGATGGATTAATCTGTAATAGATAATCCATTCAATTGAATTCAAAATGTTTTAGGCACGATGCAATCAATCATAATTGATACAAATTGTTTTAGATGTGAATTTTTGGAAAGACATCCAAGCCTTACCATTTATATGGATATAGTAAAGTTATATAAGAACATTTGGTATTCTTGTAGAATACAGTTGTTAAATAGTTTTTTATTTTGTAAATACTTTATTGTAGTGTCACACCAAGTTAGGTATATTATGGGAGGGACCCTATCCTAACGGTTACTTACAAAATATCACTAATCACTTGAGAGCTCTTTCTCAGATAAAATCAATAGTTGTTTCCTTTGGATATCTCTAAAAGTATGATTGTAGCAAATGAAAATTAATTGTGACAAAAAATGAAATTACCGAATCTGCAAGTCAAGGAGAAATAATTTATATTGGATTATTATGATTTAAAAATATTGTTTGATGCTCATCTTTCATTACCTGTTGTTTATTCTGTGTAGAATTTCAAAGTTTATCACATTTAACTCATTATGGAATTCCTTGTAAGGATTCATACATCCACATAACTAATGTTTTGCCTTTTAATGAAAAACTTCCTTGTCTGAAGTTACGAATGCTAATTATGAATGCATAATCCAGCCTACCCATTTCATGTTCCAGTGATAATTTAATTTTTATCCCCATGTTGATTCCTCGGTCATTACTCAATTTTCTGTATTTTGAAGAATGTGTTATATTTCCTTGGGGAGACTGTGATTATAATTTACAATGTGTTTGGGGCAAAATGATTGCAGTTACAAAGTTAAATTCAGTTTGGCTGTCAATGAATAAGTTTTCTAATTAATTTTCTCTGTGAAATTGTCAATTGAACCTTAATTTTGTTTGTCATTTGCTTTGTCCTTCATTGATGTATATTTCTATGGAAAATTCTGTGATACATTTATCCTACTGCATATCTGAATCGTTAACCTTCAATTTATTATGTTCCTGAGTAGGAAAATAAAGATTTTTATGACTGAAAACTGTCTTATTTATGTGTATGCTATTTAGACTTGGGTCATTCAGTATTTAATATTATCTTAAGTCCCACTTTAAAAAATCTTTCTTAATTCTGTCTCTAGGAAATGGGGAGGGAATTGTCGCTATTCCATTTCACCCCTACACCAGGGCATTGTGCACCATGTTTCTTTTTCAACACCACCTTTTCTTATTTGTTTTGTGACTATAAAAATTTAATTTCATTGATTATTTTAAGTTTACTAAATATAGTTTTATCGTTTCTGTCGAAGCAAAATAAAATTTTTGGGTATTTTGAGTTATTACTATAGAAAACATTTCTATTACTCTTGAAAAGTCGAATTGTATTGGAAAGATGACATACTACATGAAAGGACGCGACGTAGAGGATAATAGAGCCACTATGACGCAAATATGGATAGATATCTAGGCCGAAAAACAGCTATTTACGCGTGGATGGGGAAAAAAAGGAAGAAACGTGGCTTCATATGGGATATCCCGGATGTGAGCCCGGACACAGCCCTCTGACTCGGCTCACATAAACGGCCAGTGATTTGCAGACCTTTATTCCCTCATTTTAATGACGATAACATCATTTCATCGTTACTTATTCACAATTTAAGCAAAAGTTCTCGTTGCTATGATGGAATGCCATCGGAAGTACATGTTTACAACTGGCAACAGTGTGCATTATTNGTTCTCGTTGCTATGATGGAATGCCATCGGAAGTACATGTTTACTACTGGCAACAGTGTGCATTATTTTAAATCTAGGATTCCATGATATGTGCTAGATATGTTATTCTTCGTTACCACGACTCCCATCATGAATAACCTTTGTGATGTTTGTGATTATTAACCATCGTTGTATAGGTTATAAATCTCTCCAAATATGTCTCGCGGGTAGCTTCAACCGCTTCAACCCACTCTCGCTTCCCCCTCTACTACACAAATTTAAATGGTATCATTGCGGGATTGCGGCGTGCAGCAGTTTAGGTTCAGCAGGGTCAGCCGTATGCCCTATGGCAGGTAGCGCAGAAGGAGAGGGGGCAGAGTACAGTGAAGAACGGTAAGATTACCCAGATAACTGACGATATCCCACTTCAGAGATGACTGAGAGTGCGCGTAGGCTACTGCTGCACAGGGCATGGTTTCAATCGTTTCATCCTCCACGTTGGCAAGATTTTGAAGACTTCGAAAGACAGAAGTGTTGGACGTGAACGTGTCTTCGATGAGCAGCGAATTTCACCGAGTTTTGTTGGCTTGGACAACTTTATTTCCTTTTCCTCTATGGAAGGTATTTTGCACACATTATTTTATTAGTGTCCAGTAATTTTAAGTTGTAAAACATCACTGTAGGTAAATCGTGACTTTTGATATTTACCCGTAACTCATTCCACGTTCATGAACGTCTGCCAATTTTCGATAATAGTTGTTATCGCGAAACCATAAACTTTTATAATATAATTGGATTCGTGAAAGTAATAATAGGTAAATATTGCGAGGAGGTCAGCCTTTTTTTTCACCCACTTTAAATGCTCTTATTTTCACAATATTGGAACCATAAACGAAGTGAACCTTTCGCATTTAAGATTTTTTATAGTTTTTAATGTTCTTTGAAACTGCGGTAATGACACTGATTTTAACTCCACTACTACCGATTTCTCTCCGCCATCATGGATTTGCCTCTAGTTCTAACATTTGATCATCAGATACCCCAGCGATCGAGGAGTTCATTCGCGATTTCAAAGAAATTTCTCGCGCGTAGAACATACTGGGAGAATGTGTTTTCAGCGAATATTCGACATTTCCATACCCCTACATTCTTACGGGAGCGCGGAGTGAAACAGGGGTGCTAGGGTGGGACTGTACTAAGGCAGTATATTGCCCTTATAAGTACAATCGGGGGCGTTTTTGGGTCATATGGACGTTTTTAAACACATTTCTCGGGAAAAATTGCGAAAAAACTGCATTTTTAGGAACAGAAGCCAGTTCTGGCTCAGGTGGGCGACACGTTGTCATTTGTTTGAGTTTTGAGTTACGCCGATTTTCGTCGAGAGGTCATAAGGGTCATAAGCGTCATAAGGGAAGCGCTAGTTGTAGTCAGTGTGCGAGAGAGATGGCTGTATGTCTCTCTCTCTCTATGACTGAACGATTCTATATCCTTTCACTACTTTCTGTCGGTTTTCTCCTGTTTATAAGTATAGAAAAGGTGTGTTTAATGCTCTATTGCTGCAAGAATTTTCAGTTAAATACATAGGAAATGTCGACAACGAGGAAAAATCACAGACAAATTTTGTAAAATTAAAACGTCATTTAGTTTCCGTTATGGAAAACATTGTATTGTATTGTAATAATTAGTTCGCTAGCTATTAGGGATTGGGTTGGTTGGTTTGTTTGGTTTTTAAGTAAAAATAAATCAATGCTCTATTACTCACTGGCGTATCCCTTTTATTTTCAGTCTCCATCGCTTTTTTAAATTCGATATGTATAGGAACAGAAGCCTTCTCTGGTTAAATGTACGAAGATTTAAATAAATGGAAGAAATATCCTTACATCCTATTGTCTTTCGCTTTTTCACATCTTATCGTCGTTTTTTCCCTGTAAAAAGTATAGGAAAGAGGTGTTTAATGCTGTATTGCTGCAAATATTTTCGGTTAAAGACTTGGGAAATGAAATGTTTACAACTAGGAAAAATAACGCCTATCGGACACATTTCGTAAAATTAATACGCGATTTAGTTTTCCTTTCGGAAAACACATAAACGCTCCAGAATTTTTTGTAATCTATAATTAGTTTGCTAGATAATAGGGGTTGGTTTGGTTTGGTTTTTAACTATCAATGTTTTTCGTGCCTTATTACTCCTTGGCGTATCGCTGTAATTTTCCGTCTCCATCGCTTTTATACGCGACTTTACAAGTTTTTCTGTGTGATATTCTTCTCTGATAGCATGTAACTTAGCGTTTAACAAAGAATCGTCACCCTCGAGTCTGGTGTGCAAGCTATCCTTTGTTCACATGCTAAGGGGTTTCCATTTTATTTCATATTGCATTGATGAAAATTTCTTAATATACTTTGCGTTATAGATAACTCAGGTCATCCTTCATTTCCAGGTTTATAAATTCTTAAGGGTCTCACCTTATGGACTAACTTCTGTAGAATGAAGCTTAAATGTTGAAGGACGAATTCGTCTGTAAATAATGCAGGATGAAACTACTTGAATTGAAAACTGCTCTAGGATTTGGGTGTCACTTCTTACTTTTTATGGTTTTTGGTTATATAGTTCATTGAAACAATGTTTAAGGGTCGTTTTTAGTTTTCAATGTGTTGAAGACAAAATCGTAGTTTGTAGCAGAATATCGAGTTAAATGATATAAATAGTTATTCTTAGCTGTTACTGTATTTAATTACTGATGTAGAAACTTTTAAAGGAAATAGAAATACATTAAAATGAATTATAATTTTTAGACATATTTAGAAGAATTTGTGCAATTAAAAATCAAATATATATTAGTTATAATGTGTAACTCGTTATAATGTTCATTCTCATAGATAATAAACAATCTAATTAAGCATTAACTAAATGCTTTGGATGGATGTTTTCAAAGGTCCGTGTAGTTCACTTTATTATCAGTTGCTTTCTAATTCCTGTATTGAAGTGCAGTTAATGCATAGTATTATTTGGAGTTTTATGCTGGTTAAAGTTTTATTTTGAGGATTTAACAGTACTGTAATTTGTATTTTGGTTTAACCTGTCAGGTAATTAGTTAAGTGCCTGCTCTGTTTTACATTACTTGTACTCTTTAGTTACTACTACAAAGGAGTTATTATTCAATCACTTTTTTCTTTCTCTTCAGGTTTGCTGTTGCTGTATTTCCATATACAATGTATTCATAACTTAGAAACCATCACATGTATCCCAGTGGCTTCTAAAATGCTGTATTTTCATCTGTATTATTGATCGTTTCACTGACTACAATGTGAACACTAATGAATGCAGATCCTCTGATGTCATGTGCTTCATAGACTATTCCTAATTTGCTCAGCATCTTATTTAAATCCTGCCAAAATATTCCTCTTCATTTTCATCTAATATAGTTGCCTTCTTTGTTGAACCGTAATCCACTCTATTGGTATTCCTCAAGTAACTGTGACTAGTTTCGATGTACTAATCATTTGCAAGAAAGATTTGGTTCTTTCTTAGTGGATGGTATATAGCAATTCTTCATAGGTTCTCACATGGGTGATCTGGATGATTTTCACTGATTTTTCAGGTTCAAACTCGGCAGCTATCTACAGTGTTTCATAAAATTGTTTTTGGTTTTGTGCATATTTAATCTTTTTGCTTTAGGCAGTTGCCTTTTAGGGGATTGAAGTACAGGGAATTTGTGCCTGACATTTGTCCAAAACAGTAGGGAAAACCAGCTAAAACCTATGGCAGGCATGAAGTTGGTTGGGTTGGGATATTACAATATTGTATATGGTTGGTATGGCTCTGGTGACAGATGAGGTGAGAGCTGTGAGACAACCATGAACGCAGCACTTCGGTTTCAAGCTGGCTACTGTGGCCATTCCTCCTATTCACTCTCAAATTGAATCTCGGGAGGCTCTGCCTGAAGCGTCCATATATGCCTGCCTTTGGGGCATTACTCTAGGGGAAAGGGGACTCTACATCGTCCAGACATTGCAAAAGAGGTCATAGAGAACGGCCACTGGACATGAATTTTGGGGGATATTTTTGTCCTTTGGGTGCCGTGGAAGGCTAAAGGCCAGGGGAGGGGAAAGGACTAGAAATTGAAATCTTCCATCTCATAGCAACCATACCAATGGAAAGTCCATTACACATCCCTCTCTATAAGGTGCATTCAATATTCCACTAGAGTTAATAATTCAGCGTTCTGTTTTATACCAATCAATTGATACCACTCATCGCCAGGATCCACCACATCCTTCCATAAAAAGAATGATCTTGAACATACCATCATTGCTGGACAATAGTATCTGTGGAAAAAAATCAAAGTTTTTAGCTGCTTTCCTTAGCCAATTTCTAAACTCATCAACTGCACTCTGCTCACTTGTTTGTTCCATTCTTTGAGCTGATCCAACAAAACTTCTTCCATACGCAACAGACAAATCAATAATCTGCAACAACACAGCCTCAGCTGGTATGGTAACACTAGGATCATAGCTAGGTTTCATTCCCCTGGTACTCTTTGCCTTCTTCCTCGTGTACAATATTCATTTTCAGGGACTTCAACCAATTGAGACAATTGATTACCATTTAAAAAAATCAAATACTTAAGAAAATACCCTCCAATTCTGAGCATTACATACATCTAATTACTGGATTTAAAAATGTAAAATCAACACAATTGCAATTTTCCTTTGCTATACCCAAACTTGTTACCCGATCTTGTCGAACCACATTTGGATCGACTCCATACCCTTGTTGAAATAGAGCATAATTTTCTGTTGGAAAAAACACTGAGCAAAATTTGTAAACATGATAAGCTTTTATATGCTTATTGAAACTCAATACATTCAGATTCATCATAAAAGACACTTTTAACCCTGACAAACAATAGAAATTTTGAAGTACTTTTACTTTCAATTCTAATATCAAACGTGATTACATTAACATAACGAGGAAAAATTCAAGTTCACCCTTAAAGGCAATTTGACCTATACAAGTTAAAGTCATCAAACTCTTCCACTCACCCATCATAGCACTGATTGCAGTGTTGTTTGCCACTTACATATGTGTTTTATTGTCAGTCATCATTGATCATTGTTTAATGATAAAACAGTGCTCAAGGCAAATGTTGGGTTGGAAAGAGGGAAACACTCGCAGCAACAGTAACACACCCGTAGAACAACAAGAAGAACGACCCGGTGATATTCTAATCCCACACTTAAATAATCTAGCTTTTGGGGCCGATTTTATGGGGAAGGGAACTCTACTTGAGCTAGGCCGTGAGCGAAAAGGGCAAAGTGCAGGTGGTGCAAGGGACGGCCGCGGGGATGGGAGTTTTGGAAACTACATGTTTATGCGGCCGTGCATGAAAAATAGAGGCAAGATAGGATTGCTCTGGGCCGGAAGGGCAGGGGGAAATGCAAATGAATATGTAGAACAATCCGGAAAAATAAAGGAGTTTGGCAGTACGCAGATGGCTGAACTGCGCAAAGTCCGAACCCGTGGAAAGTTCCGCCGTCGCACGTGATTTTCCTATGTGAAGGGAGGAAATAAAATGGAAAAAAAAGGTGTGGGAAAGGTAATTAGGCGAGGGCACATCCTCTTATCCCGGGCCACTACACAGCTGCCACCAAATTGTAGTAACGCCCCCTCTGATGGGGAGTGCGGTCGCCACAAAGAACGGGTTCTTGCCTTTGGTCGTCCGGAAGCATCAAAGAAATTAAAATATCTCCGTACGAAATGAAAAAACAAAGATTTATTTTACCTTAATTAGCTACGCAGGTGCGAACTACGAGAGTGGTGCAAGCGGTGCGGGTGGTCGAGAGCACGGCAGTGGAGGGCGGCTGATTGGCGGTAACATCGGTCACGAGCGCGGATTTTGGCAGCAAGTCCTCTCTGATGCACAATCAAAAGCATCCCCCCGTAATGATTGATTGAAGGGTCTATATACGACCGTCCTTGGGGGAGACTCTAGGGGGAATGGGGCTCCACGTTGACCAGGCATTGAAAAAGAGCCAAAGTGCAAGGAAGAAGTGGGGGTTGTAGAGGACATCCTCCAAATGTGCACTTTAGGGAAAACATATTTTCCTCTGGGGTTTGGAAAATATATTTTCAATATTTTAAAAATTTCAGTGTTCTTCAAATATTTTATTGTACCACAAAACATTAACTTTTTAATTAACAAGCATAGAAGTTAAAAAAAACATTAATAAAGTGAAACTTGTCCATAACAGAATCACATGGTTCCAGAAAAATTTTCTGTTAAGGACAGTTTTCTGTGATATACGGATTCAAAGTACTGGATAGGGATTCCTATTCCACAAGTCAAGACTGAGAAACTTTTCTGTAATGGACTAGTTTCCACTATATACAGGTTCTGCTATAAACAACTTTCTGTGTGCATATTTTTTTCAAGAGAATATAGAAATTCCAGGAGGAAGGAGATTTAAGTTGGAATTACTCTTCTATTCCAATTTCTCCAATGGGTAATATAGGTAGCCATTGACTTATGACCTAGTTCAGGTTTAACCAAACAGTTGCATGTCTATTTAGATGTAAACTGGACATTCATCACGTTCAGTAGTTTTTAATAGAAATACTACCTATTGCAGAAAGGCTCATGACGTAATTCCCAAATAATATAGATGCAACTGCAGTTGATTAGTAACAGACATCTTTGTTTTGTCAGCACAAATATGACTTATGTGTCTACGTAAAGAGAGATGGAGTACTGTGGTTGTAAGTCAACAACAGCCAGTATTTATAGATGAAATTTTTGATACAGAGAATAAAGAAAAATGAAATGTGGCAGGGACAAATAACTAGATGATAGAAGGGAAAATCTGGAGAGATTGATAAAAAATATAAATTATGAAAGTACACAAGGGGTAAAAATCAAATTATGCAAACGGAAGTGTCTGGGGATGGGGTGCTTGCAATGTCCGAAGGACTTGGAAGTTAATGAAAAATAGTGCAACCCCGAAAACAACTTATTTTTGAAACATGGCCAGAATACAACTCAAGGGTACGATGGCAGAACCCTGCAAAGTCCGATCGGGAAAATAGGATCCAGCGCTGTCTGCTTTCCGTCTCTCGAATGAGGGGGAAGGGGATTCGAGGTGAGGCAATACAATTAATGGGAGTTAATTACATAAAAAGTGCTCGCACCGAGCCCTGGCATTACAGAATCACCCCTTTATATTCCAAGTGCAAAGATTGATTTTTGGGTTTTGGGAGTGAGGGCCCGACTCATCGAGGGGTTTGTCATCCAAGTATGACTCCTCGTCAGATTGGAGAACGCCTATTTGATACTATCAATAAATGTAGTCTTGCCGACACTACTTTTGGTTTACAAATAAAACAGTTTTCTCTTATGCAAATTACTGTAAGTTCTCATGAAACCTTTCTCTAACTAACTTTGGACACTCAATGTAACAACCCTCTAACCACTTTTAATTGTAGTGCTGGCACCTCTTAAGGAAGATACTGCACCCAAAAGATTACAGGTTCTTACCTAGAATTATGGTCCCAGATATGTTCTACACTTTTAAATCACACCCTTAAGTCTGAAGCACACATGCGCAAAGCACTAGTTATTGTCATTGAATGGAGGTCGTCTGCCAGTCCTCATGGGTGAGTGATGGGAAGGGTCGCTTGGTCTATGGATATGGTGTGGATGCGATAGGGGGCCATAATAAACATATCAGCAACTTAGCAGAAATTACTAAGGAAATTGTGCCTGAGGGGGCCGTTGTTCCTGCACTGCTCACATCCTGGAGAGGACTGCTGAGGTGGTGTTTGCTCCCTGCACCTCTCAGGTCAGCCCACCACTGCATGGGACTTGTTCGACCTCATCTTCTCCTCTTGTTGTTCCTCCAATGTGACAAAGCGGATGGCCTCTTGTGGCATCATCTGTTGATGCATCCACATTCCCTCCTTCAGGCCATGGAGGAATTGGTGTAACACCATTTCTTTCATACATTTTGCATGTATTGCCACTTCTAATGGGTCAGTGGATGGTTCTCCCATCTGAAAACTCATAATTGCTAGACTATAAGAGACTAATGAGGAGTTCGTTTAGTAGAACATGGGAAAAAATAGATGACAGAAGGTCTTAGGTGCCAAATACAATGATTTCCTTCTCAAAATTTTCCTATTGTGACGATAGAAGAATTTCTTCCAGTTGTATTTCTGTCTCTGACGATTCAAGGACCTCTTCCTTTGGAAAAAGGCTTTCCTGAAGGTCCCAATATGGTAATGTAGCATTTATGGTATGAAATCAATTCTTAAGGGCCTCATCCTCAACTATAATATCAAGGTTGGACATGCAAATTACAAGAGGATTAAACTCTCTCTCTCTCTCTCTAAGGCTTCTTCGTGCGGCTGAGTTCCCTTGTTCTGTTTGCCTGTCACCATTCCACAAATGCAAACCAGTTAAACACGTCAGAACATAAACACGTTTTCACTTGATCAAAAATCCTCATCACTGATCATTCATCCAGAAGGATGATGATTGGCAGAGATGGAAAGGAGGAAGAAAGAGGCAAATTTCTAATATCTTACATCTCAAGGTGCACCCCTCGATGTACTACTTCATCATCCTCTTTAAAATAGGAACTGAATCATATCCATGTTAGCCAGCATGATCTGTTTTCCAATATTGGGACATGGAGAGTTTCCTTGAGCTGCTCTATACATGGGCTGATTCCTGGGCTCCATTCTCACATGTCAATTCTGCAACTGTAGCTCACCACTGTCTCTCCAAATCCAGAATAAAAGATCTAAAAGACGTAGAATAGAATTCAGCTCTACCTCATGTCATAAACCATCTCGCCAGCTTGGTGCAGTTAATGTTAATTGCAACAGAATCCATAAAACCATAATTGGGTGTTCCTCTACAAAATACAATCCATCAAACATACAAAATACAAAAGTACAAAATTGATAATTTATATTCAACTTACTTGCTGATGTATTTCTCAATAAATTTATATCTTCTTTACTTATGTACTTAAGACAACTTCTCTCACTTCTGCAACTTTGAAAATCTATATGTACACCTGGAAAAAAACAAATAACTACTTCCCAAATTTGACTTAATAACTCTGGTTCACCAAACTCAAATTAACTATGCAAATGCTCCACAAAATTCTCCAACTCTGCGTTCACTTCCAGAGCCACACAGTCGGGGCCGTACTGCTAGATCTCATTCGTCATGTCATGATACAATATTTGTGAATTTCCTCGGCCATTGCAAAGACATAATCAGAAGCAGAAAGTTCTCCATGCCACTTAAGATGTGCATCTTTTGTGGCATTGTGCCCCCCTTTGAGGAAGGGACGGTGCTCAATTAATTTTAGGTTCATTGCCTTGGCTGTCGGGGTTTCAATGAAATAACACTCGCATTTAAAAAAAAATAGAAGAAAAATTTTATTATTTTTAACTGCTGCCTTGGGAGAGACTCCTTCCTAAGGGTGCATGCTCAGGGTGCAGATTTACGGCAAGGTGCAGTGGTGGAGAGCAAAGATCGAGCGTCAAGCGATGCACTAGCAATTTCAGGCAGAGGTCTGTCGTTTCGGCAAGATTGATTGATTGATTTGACGTTTATTTATCCTGGGACAGATGAAGCCATAGGCCCCCTCTTCCCCTGCCCCAGGGTCTCTCTAATTTTACAAGTAAGTTGTCATACAATAAAAATTACCGATTTAAAATTTACAGGTGATAAATAAAGAAATAAATAGACATACAAACACAGATTTGATACAATGGTATAGTACGGAGTGAATAGGGGAGAATGACAAAACACGATGATTAGCTTTGATGATACATGAAAAGTAATGGTAGTATATACTGTCGTAGGGACATAAAATAAAGTCAAGGTTGGCCGGAATAGACGTTTATTAATTCAGAAATAATCCTTACTTGTACAATCGTCGCCAAGAAGACAGAGGTGGAGGGCGGTCTTGCGGGCCGATCCCACTGGAGGTCGTGCGAGCAGACCGATGGAGTGGATGCTGTTGTAGGGCAATCGGGCGGTCTTGCGAGCCGATCCTTCAGGAGGTCGTGCGAGCAGACCGATAGGGTGATTGCCGAATTGCCTCTTTGGGCAGATTCCTTATATACTCCTAGCGGGGTCCAAATGGTAAGACTTAGGCCCTAGTGGAGGGAGTCTCTGACGGTGTGGCAGGGTGAATCAGATGTATAGTCATTTGCACGTGATCAGTGCGTGGTTTACTCCCGACATCACCCCCTTGGCAGTTAAGATCCCAGGGCTGAGAAGAGGGCAACAGTACAAGAATTCTTGGCGACGCAAATCATACATACATAAAATCATGGCACATAATGTAAACAGTTCACTCAAGGAAAAACATACTTATATAAAAAAAAATTTGACAGTAAAAAAGAATGTGGAGCACTAGAGAAAAACTAACCAATCAAAATTGCCACCAAAGAAAAAAATAACTCCTGTCTCTCGGGTACTTCACATAATTAACACGACACTTATTGCTGCCTACACCGGGTGTTCCAGGACGGGGAATAGGGGAGCCTGCACAAAAGCCTGGGTGATGTTCACCATTCGTAGTCCGGTTTCGTCAGGTTCACTGTTTGCAGATGAAGAGCCTGGCTTCCTAGAGCTCCGTACACCATAATGACAGGGACCTGCAATAGCAGCGGCTAACACTAGTCCCAAGAGAGCTATAACCGTATACCCGCCTAATAGACTTGAAAGGTGCTGTTCTTTGCTTGTAAGGGCAGAACCACTAGTAGGGTAACTTCCTCCGCTTGTCGCATAACCCGTACGTGTGCGGTTCTGTACAGGGAAGACATGGCATTGCCTCTGAAGGAGAAAAACTCGAGATCTGGGGTTAGCTTCGCTTTGGCTTTCAGGAGAATGGGTGCGAGCTTGGAGGGTGGAAGGATGGTGAGGGGTTTGCCGACCTAGTTCTGCTAGCAAGATAACCTCCCGCAGGCGGGCGAGTCCTCGTTGAAGCTCCATTACGTGGCTAGAAATGGCAGTAAAAGATGCCGTAAAAAGGTTCTCGAAGCGTTGAAATTCCGACTTGCTGCTGCTGAGAAGGTTTTCGGTGTGGGTAAAGGCCTCTTCGAATTTCCGTAGCGCTTTGGCCGTCTGGGATAGCCTCTTATCGTGCCGCCGCATGGTGTCCGAAGTATTCCTTAAGAAGGTCAGCCTGGCACTTTCTAACGTCTCCTCCTGGTTAGCTAGGCGGGAAATTCTTTTGTTGAGGGCAGTTATCTGTTCGTCTGTAGCCGTTCCGGCTAAGTAATGGAGTCCCTCCCCGATGATGTTGAGGAGGCCTCTGCTAACCCTTCTGGCAGGATCAGGTAACAGTACTGGAAATCATGCTGTGCGTTGTGCAACCCCCGGTACAGGTTTAGCGAATATTCCCGCGAGAGATTTTTGAGATTGGAGATGGAGTGAGATGGTGACTGGTCCGGCGTCGACATCCCCAATCGGTGAAACTGTTTTATTTGCTCCTGCACTGCGTTAAGGGCTTCCTGGAACTGGCCGGTCGTTAGGTCCATATGAATCAACCATTCCCCCGCGGCGAAGGAGAGGTCTTCTCGTGGGACGAACAGTAGCCCACTGGTGACTTGGAGTAGGGTGAGAAGTGGTAGTAGCAAGACCAACATGCCGGATGCTTTCTGTAAGATGGAGAAAGTGAAAGTAGGCGTGCTACAGGAGCTCGGCTGCAGTATTTGCGGCAAAAGGGCAGTTTAGGAGAGATTCCGCTGTGCCTTTGCGTAGGCCTTTTTCCTCAAATTGTTCAGGACGCGCCTTTTCCGATTATGGGCCTGTTTGATACGTCGGCGTAGCTCCTCGCAGGTTTGGGAGAAGAGGGGAGGGGGGAGATGGCTGTCGCTTCCTATCGATGGGGCACGAAGTCGGGATGACTGCGTACGGTAACGATCGGGACTGCTTCGTAGTGAGTTACAGAATACACGGGGAGGAACGACCATCGATGCTTGGGGACTGAACCCGGAGGGGAACTCGGTGCGTTGTGGTTCGGGACCACCGCCCTGAGCCCAGGGATCCTCATCTGCCAAAGTAGAGATTACCCCAAGACAGCCCGTCAATGTCGGGTTCTCGAGGTCCGTGTCGGGGTTCCAATCTAGTTCGGACGAAGGAGTGGCGTGGCCACTGGAATCCAGGAGGGATTCAGGACCTTTTCTGGAGGTGTGGGTAGTACCTTCCTCTAAATCTGCCAGGTCGTCCCCGTAGGTTCTCCTGAGCTTCGACTGTCGTTTGTTGGATGCCGTTGTCTTGTGCTGGTAGGTTATCGGCGGCATGATGAGGTAGATGTAAGCTGCTACCTTCGTCCTGGAAGTGGTCTTAGGTTATATTTATGGGTTGGGGTTATAAGTGGCATAGGAACAATGGATGGCCCCTTTTGGTAGTCCGTAGACATAGGTGGCGGAGCGGGGCGTGGATCATTCAAATTGAAGCGGAGTGTCCCTGATTGAAAATCGTGGTCTGGGGAGGGCCTGGTTGAATCAGAAAGTACTTGACTGCTAGATTTTGTGGAGGGGAATTCAGCAACCTGTTCGGGTCCTACGGGTAGCGGAGGTAGACTTCGACCTTCCGAGGTAGTGGGGGTGTCACCAGGACCGGTATCTTCCTCATCCAGAAACTGAAATCTAAGCTTTGGTTCTGGGTCTGGCGGTAGGGGTAGTAAATTGCGAGCGTGGACGGTCACCCTACGTCCTGTTTGGCAGTGCGTTACATCGAAGGTAACCGGACCCCTTTTCCTAGTCACCTTGTATGGACCTATCCAGCGAGACATAAGTTTCTTGGATTGTCCAATCTGAAGCTTCATGTTCCGCAGTAACACTAGTCGGCCCTCTTCGATCAACGGTAAGTTTATTCCTTCATTGCATCTTTCACGCTCCTTCTCTAGGCTATGTTTATTATATTCCTCCGCTTGTGCATAGGCGGCTTGCAGGCGCTTTTTTAGCTCTGTGTCGTACGTAGGGTTTTCATCATAAGAAAACGTGGTTGGGGAAAGCACAGTGTCCCATGGCATAGCTGGTTCCCTCCCGTGCATGAGATAGGCAGGACTGAAACCCGTATTTCTATGTCGACTGTTTCTATATACGAAAAGAGCAAAAGGTAGGTGTTCGTCCCAGTCGGAGTGATCTTGAGCGACATAATGAGATAGGTAATTTGAAAATGATTGGTGCGCTCGCTCCAACCTTCCATTCGCTGCCGGGTTATATGGTGAGGTAAATATGGATTGGATCTTAAGGATGCCGCATACTTCCCTCATTAGCGCGGAAGTGAAGTTCGCCCCACGGTCACTCAGTAAATAGCGGGGAACGCCGTGTCGACAAATAACCTGCTCGACGAGGGCACGTGCGACGGTTTTCGCCGTTTGATCCGGGATCGCGACTGCCTCTGGATACCGGGTGAAGTGATCCTGGCAAGTTAGGACGTATCGATTTCCTCTTTTCGATATCGGCAGCGGGCCGACGATATCGATGGCTAATTTCTCTAAGAGGTAGGTGCTTTCTGTGACTGGTTGTACCGGAACATATAGTGCTCGGGCCTTACGTTTTTTACATTCTAAACAATGCTGGACGTACTCTCGGGTCTCGGTGTAACACCCATCCCAGTTGAACTGCCTCTGAACGATATCCAATGTTTTTTCAAACCCCAGATGCCCTCCGAGCGGAGAATCGTGGCAACGCTCTAAGATATGTTTCCTCAGAGATCTAGGTGCGCATATGGTCGATTGTGGGTCGCGATCCGTGATCTGGACCTTGTAAAGGATGCCTGCTTCGTCATAAAAGTAGAGGGGGTCATGCTGCTCGGCTAGAAGGCGGAGATTTAATAAATCGGAGCACTGGCGTTGCTCGGCTGCTATCCTAGTCTTGTCCCAAACAGGTTAATACGGTGCGTTGCCGGCATCTAATGAGTTTACTCCGCTAGGTATTCTAGAGAGGGTATCGGAAGGCTGAATGTCTTTCCCTGGTCGATAACTGATGTCAAAGTCGTATTCGTTGATTTCCATGATCCATCGGGCTAACCTTGGACGGGGTTCCTTCAAAGTCAGGAGCCACTTAAGAGGCTTATGATCGCTATATAGAGTAAATTTTCTCCCGAGCAAGTAGACGCGGAATTTTTTGATCATGTCAACCACAGCAAGACATTCTAATTCCGTGGCTGAGTAGTTTTTTTCTGCTTTGTGCAGTTGCCGGCTAGCACATGCCACTGGATGTTCCCCATCTTCGAACATCTGGGATAGAATCCCTCCAAGAGCACTGGATGAGGCGTCCGTAGTAAGGATAAATGGTTTCGAAAACGTTGGAAATCGCAGGAGCGGCTCTGTGACGAGACAATCCCGCAGTTCTTCAAATGCCCTCCGTTGCTCTTCCCCCCAGAAGAATTCTGTGTCCTTACGAGTCAGTTTACTGAGCGGGCTGGAAATTTCGGCAAACGCCTTAATGAATTTGCGATAATAGCCTACAAATCCCAGGAATGACTGCAATTGGCGAACATTTGTGGGCGTGGGGAAGGATTGGATGGCTTTAATCTTATCCCCGTCTGGTTTTATGCCTTCGGCCGAGAGTATATGTCCGAGGAACTTGACTTTCTTCTGAAAAAAATGGCACTTCTGGGGTTTTAGTTTTAGATTAGCCCCTTTAAGCCTACGAAATATTTCTCTCAATCCCTCGAGGTGTTCTTCCCATGACGAATCATAGTGCAGGATATCATCCAAGTAGCACACACACCCGTGGTACGTGAGTCCTTCCAGTATTTTTCCCATAAGTCGCATGAATGTAGACGGTGCATTTGCCAACCCAAAGCTCATGCGGTTGCACTCATAGTGCCCGCTAGGTGTACTAAACGCGGTATACTCTCTGCTGTTTGCCTCTACTTCGACCTGCCAATAACCGCTGCAAAGGTCAAGGGTAGAAAAATATCGGGACCCTCCTAGCTGGTCGAATGTTTCGGCCATGTTGGGCAGCGGGAAGACTTCCTTCTTGGTCACCCTGTTGAGAGCCCGATAATCGATACACGGTCGATACTGGGTGGCGCTTCCTTCCGGTGACTTCTTTTTGACCAGGATAAGTGGGGCCGACCAGGGGCTCGTTGACGGCGATATGATTCCTTGTTCCAGCATTTCGGCGATGGCGTCATCTAGAGCGGCCCGCTGGGAATGCGGTACTCGATAGGGTTGTCTTTTGATGGGAGCTGCGCCTTCGACATCGATGGTATGTTTCACAACATTGGTGCAGCCTAACTTGTTCTCTCCATAGACGAATATACCTGAGAATTCGGTAAGGAGCCCCTTCAGCCCCCCGAGCGCTTCTTCAGGTACTTCCTCAAAATTGAATAGCGACAGCAGGACGTCGTTCGGGGGTGGTTCTGGCCATAATACGGGCCCGGCGACCTCGATTTCGTTAACCGTGTATGTCTCACGATCTTTATTATCTACAGCATCTGCTCGGATAGGGACATTTTTCTTCCAAACCTGGTCATTACTCCCAGCGTTACATAGCAAGATAGGGGCCCTACCCTCGTCGGAAGTCTTTGCTAAGACAGGCAATACCAAAATATCACAAGTTCCACCTACTAGAAGGAGCTCTTTATTTGCGAGTCGCTCATTTTTTACTTCAGCCAGTACAATCGAAAATGGGGGGACCTTTACATTTTCCTCAACATACATTCCCTCGGAGCCGGTATTGACGCAACCTTCTCCCTTGTTTAGCATGGGAACTACGGTCCGGCCCAGGACGTCAGTCTCTTCATTCTCAATACTAGATAGATATACTGACCGTCTGCCGTGATCATCGCCTGTTCCCCTGCCATTTTTTTCCCCTGCGTTACTAGTCGCGATTCTCTCCTTACAGAATTGATTCCACTCATCCTCGACATCACCCTCTTCCCTTTTTATACTGAGTTCCTCGCATTTTGACTCTGCCTCCGTCCTTCTGAGGTTAATTACCATTGACGTATTCTCCTTTGATACTTGCCGAATCCGATTCTCGTCTCCCCTCACCGTATGCTGGAGTTTCCCGGAATGCGAATGCTTAGACTCATCCAGCAATACTCCAGAACTTGAGTCAAAACTACTTTTATCTTGGCCGGTGCCCTCTGCTCGTGTCGACTGACCGACTTTGTCCCCTGAGCCCTGATCAAAAGCAATTAAATCCACCCCTGATGCAGATCTTTCGTTTGTTACCAACCCTACTGTGTGATCTTCCCCTATAGTTAGGAATGGGCTATCAAGGCTTATTTTACATTCGTATCTCTTCATGAAATCCAGTCCCAAAATCCCGTCATAGTTAGTGTCACCTAAGTCAACAATTAGGGCGTCGTTTGGATAGATATACCCGTCAATAGCCAAAGGTATAATGGATTGCCCTGCCACCTTGAGAGAGTGCCCCGAAGCTTTTCGAATACGGTCTCTGTAAGGCTGAAGAGGGAGATGCGCCGACGGAAAACATCTTTGATGTACAATGGTGACCGCTGCTCCCGTATCCACAAGAAACCGAAGAGGTGTATTCAGGATAGATCCATTAACCATAAGACCAGCTTCCGGCGTCACGGCTAGAATTAGTTCGGCCCCGACCCTAGAGTTGGGGAAATCGCGTTTCCCTTTGTTGGCACTGCAACGTTCCGATTGCAATCGAGTGGTCGATGTCCCGCCTTCTTACAGATTCCGCATAGGAGGAGAGGGCACTCCTTTGAAAGGTGATTCGTTCTGCCACAGTTAAAACAATTTCGGGGTCTGGATCGACAAAACCGAGCAATGTGGTCTGATCTGCCGCAGTGATAGCATCGGCGTTCGGTTCCTCTGGGAGTATCTGGGGAGGGGGTAACCTCGGGCTGTTGTTGCTTTGCCTGTATCGCGTTGATTTGCCCATAAGCCGGAGGAGTGCCGCCATTGGAGGACAAAAAGGGGTTTTGCGGGGTATTTGAAATTCCTTGCCAAGCGGAAGGGGTAGGAAATTGTTGCATTGAGCGAACTTCCGCCTGTTTGAGCGCGTAATTCCGCGAGTTCGCCTCTTCAAGGAGAGCAAAGTCTTCTGCCTCCCGAATGGAGGATGGATTTCGCACCAGAACGAATCGCGCTATTTCTTCGCGAAGCCCTATCAAGAATTGAGATAATAATCGATGGTCGATCGTGCGTCTGGTTGCTTCTGATCGTGGGTCATAAGAGATCTCCCTCAGTTCCCTTGCGATTTTACGAAGTCTTGTCGCGTATACGTTAACGGATTCCAAGTTTCCCTGAACGCAAGTGTTGAACATACGTTCAACCGAGTGCGGCGATTTTTTAAAGGTGAATCTACGTTGGAGACTCGTCGAAAAAAGCTCGTAGGATTCGAGGACGTGAGGGTTCGCCTGAACGTATTCGGCAGCCGATCCTTCTAGTCTTAATCTTACGACACCGAGTGTCTGCTGCTCCGTCCATGCACTCAGATGGCTCGTAATCTTTACACATTCGAGAAATTTATTGACAGAGACATCGTCATCCCCGCTAAAAGTGGGGATGAAATAAATTTGATTGCCTATTGCAGGTGCGGCAACTGGAGGAGCGGGAGGTTGCGAATTTTGGGTGTTCGGGACAGCGGGTGCGGACTCGTTAGAGATGACATTAATCAATGAGCAATGATTGTCCATGCTTAAGAACGAGTTCGTGGCTGCATCCCGAGGGCCGTAAGGATGAGTAAGGGGGCCGACGTCAGAGATACGCTGCGGTGGCGTAGGAACAATACCGTTACGCCCGTATGGCTCAGCGGCGTACATCGAGGGGGATAAATACGCGGCGGACGACGAACCGAATGGATGGAAGGCCATGATGAAAGAGTGCAGATAACGAGATAATGAGGCGGTGTCGATTTTAAAAACAGATACCGCAGGCAATAGGAACTCTTAAGAATACTCCCGTGGCGAACCGATCAATTTATGCCAATCTGTCGCAAATCGTAACTACGAAAGTCGTATCTCAACTCTCAGGGTTCACCTTAATGATTAACCACTTTGGACACAGCACGTAGGAACGTCCGACCTTCGGATTTTATACAAATTTAAAGAAAATTAAAACCTTCGCTAGCGTGGACAAGATATCGAAGCATATCAGAACTTCCAATATTCAGGAAGAAACACAAAATAAATAAAAGAAATTGCCTTTGAGATAGTTCACCAATGCTACCGACAACAATTTGAAAGTTCAAAATCAGCAATCGTATACAAAAAAACATTAATAATTTATGAGGGAAATTAAATAAACACTTTGCATGCGAAATCTTCCACACATGTAACTTGACAACAAAAGTAGATATATTTTGACAATACGACGGCACCCCAGCATTTTAATACAAAATCACAGTAATTTAAAATCATAAATTTATAAACGTGCTGACTTTAAAATATTAA
>KZ309729.1:12332-25443 GCA_000376725.2 Ladona fulva
CGCCTTCTCACCAATAAATGCCTCACTGATGCTAGCACCTTCTAACTGTTTTTCATTTATATACAAAAGCAACAACTTTTCTACTTCGTCTATTATTTTAGGCCTTTGCTTTGTTATAATACTTACTCCTTTTGATACATTAGCTTCTTCAAGCTGCGCTTTTTTCTTTAAAATCGTCGAGATTGTCGACTTTGACATGCCGTATTCTCTTGCGATATCCGATACACGCATGCCTCGTTTATACTTGGCAATCATTTCCTTCTTCAATTCAATTGTTGGCCGCTGCCTTCTCACTGAACTGCTACCATCTCTCTCAAACTTCTTTGGTGCCATGATTGAAGGCTTGATGATTATTAAAATAGAGTAAAAAAATCACTAAAGAGGAAGGATGCACAACGATTAGGATAATGAACGTGTGTTCTTAACTGTGTCTCGAACACAAAGAAAGATGAGAAGCACTTGGCCCCTGTCCGCTGGTCAGGTGTACGTGACGTAGCACACGTGTTCAACACATCTGAAGGCGGTTCAACTCGGTTTATAACTGATTTAATTAACTTATAATTAGTACAAGTGATCGCTAAAGGAGCGTGACAAGAGTAACTTCTGAAATGTCTTTGGAATCCACCAGCACGCTGCGTGTCCGCGATGAGAGTGTCACAAACACGGCCGAACACAAACATGGCTACTACACATCTGCTAACCGAAATTTTGTTCGCTATCCGAGGCAAATTTTTAGCGAAATTTTTAGTCGTTATCCGAATTGTTCGTTATCAGAGGCGTTCGCTAACCGAGGTTTCACTGTATTTCCGATCATGTCAGCATTAAAGTCACCTGATATTATTATATGTTCGTATTCTTGCCTAAGTTTAGCTATCGCGTCATCGATATCTGCTAAGTGCCCAATTTTAGGTGGTCGATATATTACTCCAAGTAATAACTTTTTAAAATTAACTGTGACTTCGATGAAGAGATATTCTGGTCTTTTGCTATAGTTTTGATCGCTTGAGAGTATTATTTTGCAATGTAAATCATTGTGAACATATTTTCCGACCCCACCACCTCTTTTGCCTATTCTATCATTGCGGTATAGATTATAACCAGGAATCGTAATTACAGATGAGTTTACGGTTGGATTTAACTATGTTTCGGCTAATGTAATGCCGTGAATGTCCGAATTCGGAAGAATTGCAAGTAGTTCGTTAAGGTGTTATATAAGGCTTTGAACATTTAGATATAGAAATTGAAAAGTTTGCGGAAATGGCCGGAATTTGTCCATGAGTATATCTTTAGCACTTGTGAATTGTGGGAAAGCACTGAAAGTAGGTATTGCCTTTTTAAGATTGGGGTTCTGAGATGTTGTATTGTGATGGAACTTATGCGAGGGTATGAATGGGGTTGCAAAAGGATTCAGGGTGGACCTCCTGGACTGTGAGGGAACGAAAATCAGTGCATGAGGGTTGAGTTGACTAAGAAAACTATTGAGAATTGAGGATTGTGAAAGTTGAGATACGCTGCAGGTGGCCATGACCACGGGGAGAGGTAAGGACGCTTGAGATAAAAAAGAGAAAGGATGAGAATTTCTAAAAGCCGTAAACACCACAAAGAATGAATGAGTTGTTAAAAAATTTAAAAACGTTGTGCCACTTATGTTACTAGCAATCAATGTAAGTCATGATATGCTATCGTAAGTATTGTCTGTCAAACATCATGAAGACAAAATGGATTTCTTATGGCCCCGTGCATTTCTTACGGGAGATCGGCGCGCACTGTTGCCACTTTTGCATAAAAAATATTTTGTTTAATAGAGCAACATATGTTGTATAAGAACACCAAGTTTTGGTTTGCTCAACGGAATATTGTGTGAGATAACCTGTCTCAAACTTGCTAAAAATCGATGTCTAACTGTAGAAGGCTGCGGTAGGGGGTCAAACAAATGACTATATCTCGATGAAAGGAATAAGAAACACTTATAAACGTTACCACAGGATAAATTTAATGAAACGACCTAGGTTTCGACGCGTCACGTCATTGTCAGGTATAGGAAACAGAGAAATTCACAATATATAGGAAGAGGAGCAATGAGGGGAAAGCAAGGGAGTGGGTGGGGGAGGGGGGGTGTTGGGTTAGACAGTTACAAAAATGCGACAAAGTTTTCACCGTCGAAGAAAGGATAGGGGAAGTGAAGGGGTACAGGTTCTCGTTTATGATCGTTGACGAGGGATTTCCAAGCGTTTTATGTATTTCTAGTTGTTCATAGTGGTTCATCGCTCGCCCTTTGTCCACGAAATGGAGGAATTCCATTTTAAAAGAACTCCCGTGGTCTTCCTGCAAGAGATGCTTCACCATTTGGGAAGCCCCAGGATTATTTAGACGGAAGGCATTGGCGTGTTCCTTTCTTCGGACCGCAAACGATCTTCCAGACTGCCCAACGTAGACCCCCGGACAGTTGTCGCAGCTAAGGCGGTAGATGCCGCTTCTTTCCTCAGGATTCCGTGGGTCTTTCCCGTTCCTTAGGAGGTCTCCCAGCTTCCGGGAAGGTCTGAACGCTGTCCTTAGGTGGTCTTTAGGGAATCGCCGCGCCACTGCTGTGCTAGCCCTTCCCAGGTATCTGAGAGGGCACCATCTCGGGGTCATGTCCTCGCCTTTTGTCTTATAGATGCGGCCGCAGCACATCCTTCTCTTTTTCTTTTTGATCATTTGGTCAATGATCCTGTGGGAAAATCCATTCGCGGTGGCGATGTGCTTTATTGTGGAGACTTCTCTCTGGTAGTTGTCTTGGGAAAGGGGTATCTGAAGAAGTCTATTGATGAGGGAGTGGAATGGGGCAAATTTATGGATGGGGTGATGGCGTGAGTCCGCGGGGATAGCATGGTCCGTGTAAGTCGGTTTTCTAAAGATTTGGAACACGTGGTTACTCTCCTTGATGGTTATGCTTAGATCTAAGAAATTGAGTGTTCCGTCACACAGTTTTTCACACGTAAAGGAGACTCTCTGATGTAAACTATTGATAAATTTCAGGAAATTATTAATGCATTTTGGTAACATTGTGGAGATCAAGACAGAAACATTGAAGGAGCTAAACGCCATACCGAGAATTATGTTCTAGAAGTGCTTCGAGGATTTGAAAAAGCACTGGCACAAATGTATTATATTTGAGGGAGAATAATTTTGAAGGGGACAACATTGATATCAATGAATTAATAAAGAATCTTTTGAGAAAACAAACAATTCCACATTTTTTTATCATACCACATATGTAACAAGTGAATGCAGATAAGATCATTATTAGGTTTTCTTGGCCATGGGCCAACTAAAAGCTGTTTTGGAACAACAAACTTAATACAGGGCCGGCAGACACTGAGGCAAGCTCAGGTAATTGTGTTTAATAATACCGATCTGAATCATAGACAATCAAATGATGACATTCCTATAAACTCTGCCTTGCTTCTTCTCCTATCCTCACTCAGTCAATAATTAATACTTGTGAAGATATGAACAACAAATATGGTACAAAATGAAAACCATTATATATAATAAATATTATATTCTTCTTCGCCTTATTCTATAACTCCACCACCCACCTCTGTAACCCCAAAGGAGATTATATGGTATGGTAGCCATCCATTCCTACTCCACGAAGAAGGTTTCGGATTCAAACTGCAGGGATTGTGTTTGAAGATATCAGTGTAAAAAGAGGGTACTGTACCAATTGATTTCTTATGGAAAGTCAGTGAAGCAGCTGGGAATCAAGTGCCAAAGTGGCCGAGAATGGCCAGATTGTTTCTGAATGTTTTAGGCATCAGACAGGATGTCCTAGAATTTTCCAGAATGTTCTAGAATTTTCCAGGATGTTCAAGAATATTCCAGGCAGTTCTTGACCAACAAAGAGACCATAGAGACATCTTCTGTATTTAAAGGTTTATTTTTTAACCTCACATTTGATAGGAGCCGACCAGCTTCACCTGAGTAAAGTGAGGTTAACTTCGGCTAGTTTTCAATAATGTACAATTTCAACGTTAACTTAGTAAAATACAGAAAACCAAAGCGCAAAGTATATCTCTACTCGAATGCTGATTTTGAGGGATTTTTGTAATCACCTCATATCTGATTTTCCATTGTATGAAACACTCACGATTTGTTTAAATACCGAAGACACATGGAATCTCTTTGTCAGGACAATGTGCGACCTTATTATCAAATATGTTCCCTTGAAACTTTCAAATCAAACCAATGAACCCAGATGGTATGATAAAGAGACAAGGAAAGCTCTAAATAAAGAAAGTCATTTGCGTTCTAAATTAAAAGCTGCTGCGAGGTTACTCAACAGTGTCAACACAAATTAAGTAAAGAGCGAATATAAAGAAGCAAAATCTGAGACAAAACAAACTATGCGAGATGCCCTACATCAATTTTAAAAGAAGGTTTTATGCGAATATTTAGACGAGGATCCAAACGCTTTCTGGTCATACATACGTGAGGTCCAAGGTAAAGAGCAAACGGTAAGTTCTTTGAAAGATAATAGCAGTAGTTTAATCAACGATGGTAAGGGTAAAGCGAATATTTTAAATGATTTCTTCCGAAGCGTTTTCACTTCTAATAGTGCATCAGATAATCTACCAGAATTTGATAGGCCTGAAGAGATGTCGAATATCATCTTCAGGGAAGACGGCATCATTAATCTATTGCGACAGATTAAACCTAATAAAGCTCCTGGTCCTGAAGACATACCAGCTCGGGTATTCAAGGAGGTTGCGGAAAATGTAGCACTTTTTCTTAAAGTAATATTTAATAAGTCAATGAGTGAAGGTAAAGTCCCGACTGATTGGGAAATTGTGAACGTCACTCCAATATTTAAAAGCCGCGTTAAGGAGGATCCAGCGAATTATCAGCCTATCTCTCTAATATCATTGAGCTGAAAAATAATGGAGCACATAATTGCTAGTTCTTTAATGGGCTTTTACAAAACGTTAATCTCATACTTAGGAATCAACACGGTTTTCATAAGACTCGACCTTGTGAGTCTCAACTGGCATTATTAGTACACGATATCCTAAAATCAGCCAAAAATAAAAGGCAAGTGGACTTGGTATTTTTAGATTTTCGGAAGGCATTTGATAAGGTCCCTCATCAGAAATTATTGTACAAATTAAAAGTTGCAGGAATCAATGCAGAGGATAAAGGAATTTCTCTCCGATAGAGAGCAACGCATAGTGCTGGACGGTATTAGTTCTAACGTGGTAAAGGTGACATTGGGCATCCCGCAGGGTAGTGTAATCGGACCGTTGCTATTTTTAGTAAACATTAACGACCTTAGTAATCTTATTGATAGTAAAGTTAGAATATTTGCAGACGATACGGTAATTTACAGGGAAATAGAGAGTAAAGAGGATAGACTAACCCTGTCGAATGATTTAGATAACATTATGAAATGGTGCGATGATTGGCAATTAGAGCTAAATGTAGACAAATGTTCAGTAGTTAACTTCTTCGAAAGAAAATCTATTATTAAAGATTATCCGTACAGTCTCCATGGGATAAACTTATTAACAGTAGAGTCAGTGAAATATCTTGGAGTAACTCTCACGAATAACTTAACATGGAGTACTCACATCCATAATATATGCAGAAAAGCACTTAAAAACTAGGCTTCTTAAAGAGAATAGTTGGTCAGAGCGACGAAAAAGTTTACGAGCAATGTTATCTTGCGTTAGTTAGACCTCATCTTGAGTATGCATGTAGTGTGTGTGACCCTGCCGGTAAGTGTTACATTAAAGAATTAGAAAAGGAGCAGCAAAAGGCGATACGTTTGTTCTTTGTGAAGAATTGCTACAATAAATCAGTGAGCGTCACTCAGATGCTCCAGGACAAAAAATGGGAATCATTGGAAGTTAGAAGATTTCAACAATGGATCAATTTACTGGATAAATTCAGAGAAAGCACGTTTAGAGATGATGTAGCAGAAATAATGCGTTCACCATGCTACATAGGCCGTTCCAATAATGCAAGAAAGATCAGAGAAATAGATGCCACAACCAATAGATTCAAGAACTCATTTTTTCAGCAAACAATACGCGAAAATAACCAATTAAGGAAATAGAATCATGGTGCATGCACCCCCTGCCACACGCCGAAAGGCAGCTTGCAGGGTATAAACATAGACATACAGTGTATTCAGATAATAACTATCTCCAGTATGTAAAAATTAAGGTGTAAATATGACTGAACAATCTGTGAAGACACACATCAAAGAAAACTTCGAGAATTCCACAAAAAATATTTTCCCACTCCCCCTACTTGACTTCCCCTATTGAGTACCTTGGTTTGACAGCTTTAATAGCTTACATCTTTGTTTTGATCATGTTTCACATTTCATTCATTTTGATTTACGGATTTAATGGCTTTGACTATGTTTATATTGCACCTCATTTCATTTTAACTGTTGTTACAATGTTTGGTGAGTTATGCCTTGCAAATTGTAAAAACCACCCTCTTCCCATTGACCAACCCTGCTCACTCCAATGCTTCCTTCTCCTTTCCACCCCTGCATTTATTATACATTGTATTAAAATACCTGATGATGCTAAAAAGAAATTATACCAGCTGTGCATAAGAATAAAAATATTTTAGCTGTACTCACCAAGAGTTTTTATTTACATGTGTTGTCATGAAAAGTTCCACCAAGTAACACCTGATAACGTTAATTTTAACCATCTGTGAAAATGATGACAATTGTGCATTCCACATTTAGTAGAGTATTGCACTTATGGCAAACACTGTTGCCAAACTTGCTGCCTGATTACTGTGCCAAATTTGAATTTGTTGCCAAACTGCATGGTGCCAAATTGCCATGGAATGTAGAATATGCACGTTGGAAACCTCCTAGAGTTATTTTTTTAGAAAAATAAAAGATTTATGCACTTTGTTTTAAATGTTTTGAAGAATCATCCTATGCACTTTCCTTCTCACTTTCTATCTTACGAAATCACAGTAAATCACGCATCTTGCATTTTTGTACGGTGGCATAACTTCCTTAGTTTTTGATGGTGTGCTTAACGTGCCTTGATTCTTTCCATACCTTATAAATTGTCAACTGAGAGCATCCATTGATTTTGCAGCCTCTTTGCATTCATTGAAAACACTGAGAGATTTTGGAAATAGGTAAAAATGTAAAAGACAATTTGCCATTCACAGTTTCTCAATTTCTCCCCTTTTCTTTGCACATTGATGTCACACGAAGTTAAAAACAAATCACTCAGGAATAAACTCTATGGCAGACTCATCACACTTCTTTTGGCACACCACTTCTATACCCGGAGAAATCTAAAGACAAACTAAATATTAACTGTCATCACTTTCCAAGAATCAAGGTTGTACCATTTGTCCAGATGATTTATGACTTAACCTACCATAATAGTGGAACCCTGAGTGCAGCTTGTTTGTTAACGGTTATTAGGGAGGTACATACCATTCTTTCAGCAGCAGGAACATTTTTTCTACCATAAATAGAAACTTTCAGGTTAGCTGTTTTTTTGGTATCCTTTATTTTGAAAAGACTTATTCACAGATGCTGAACTCTAATTTTGCTGACATTTTTGGAATATAAAAAGACGTTTCTTCTGACAGAGGACTTAAGGTTGTGTAATAAAAATATTGCAATATGCCAAAAAATATTTTATTAGCGTATTTTAATTATCTAGGCGAGCATTTGTGAAGCAGATAGCTTGGGATTGTGAGGTGCACTCAGCATGTATCACTCATAATCCCAAAATTAAAGACATACTAAAGATATTTCCTTCTGATTTTGTCCCAGATGTTGTTCATTTTGCCATCAAAAGACACCACCTCAATTTCTTAGAGCAACTAATACTCCTGGATCAACAAGAATCTTTTCCCTTCTCACCCCCCGCTTCTCCACTCTGTGCATCCTTCCAACAATGCATCCTTCCCTTCCTCTTTACCTTCTTAACACTCTGGTTTTTCCCTCATGCCTTCCCCTCCAACCTTTGCTACTTGTATTTGAAGTTTGCAGTTGGAAGCTTTATCACCAGCTGATGGTGATAGTCGAAAACAGTTGTGTTATTTATTATTTGTTAAATAAATAATAGCATGGAAAAAGTAAAATTTTTCTAAGTGTCTTCCTATAACTAAAATGGTTTAAGAGAAGAAGAAAAAGACTAAATTTAAAGAATAAAAAGGGATGAATGAAATAAATAAAGTTGTCTTAAGGCAATAATGTTTACAATGGTACTATACCATGCAGAAAAACTGTAAATTCAGAAACCAACAAGACCATGAGCATGCTTAGCATTAAGTGGTAAATGATGTTGAAAACACGAGTCCTTACAAGGATCATAAATACAATGAACTCTTTTTCTACGGTTTTCTCACACTTTTTTACATTTGCAATGAGTTTCATTTCAAGATTTTATACAGTAAAGTTTAAAAGGCAAATTTCCATAGAACAGTGGAAACATTAGATAACAAGTTCATAGTATATACCATTGCTTCAACTTACTTTCCATTCAGCCAAATTTTATCTTCTGTAAAAGTAGGACTTGCCATCACAGTTGTTTTAGCCCGCATCTGTTATCATGGAAAAAAAGAAATTTTTGTGTCTTAAGAGATCTGAAACTTAAAAAATTTATTTCTCAAAAAAGGATAGTGAGCAAACAATTACCCACTATTACTACCTTCATATCTATATCATTACGCACTCACGCAACAATGCTTGCAATTATATAGATCTCTTTCATCTTTCCATTTATAATTATTCAATAAGTTATTAGGTCAAAATTGAGACACCATTTTAAATGTAATAATTACATATATAATATGATTATTATAATACTATATAATAGAATTATTCTGTATTATATACATATTTGTATTTTTAATGTGATCATTGCCCTGTAATACATGTAATCAATTGTTTATTATAACATTTATTTGTATTTTATAGTAGACTGATTGTATTATTGTATATGGAAATAGCTAAAAAATTTTACAATCTTAAACTGTATTTCCACACACTATGTAATTCTTTTTCTTGTATATCTCATATTGAATGAACTGATATACATGTCATTTTTACAAAAAGGCAAATCCTACCTATAAAATAACTATTATTTTTAATATTTTGAAACCTGTGCCTATTTTCTTACTTCTTACAATTTCACCTCCAAATTTCAAACACAGATAACACTAGAATAAACTTTTTATTTTGTGTGGAATGAGTACAGAGTAAATCTGATTACTGACTTTAATTGGTTGTTTTCTACTTTTGAGGAAACATTAAGAAACTGTCCATGGATAGGCATAAGGAATATGTTGGCAAACTCTGACTTAGATAATCAGCAACCACCTGCAAACCATATATGACTATTTAGAGCTAAAAAAGGAGTAAAGAAGGCAAAAATTTTATGAATTGTGATATTGTAGAGTTAAACATGGAAAATGTAATTAACAATGATTTCATCAGTTATCATAAATCATTTGGATAAAAGATATCTGGGCTCCTCCTCTACAATGCAAAATCTGCTCGTCTTTTCAAATATGTATAGGCATCAACAAACATAGTCAGGAAATATAAGAAACTATTATGCTCAATCTAAAGAATAAATTTCTTCCTAATGGGAATCCTCACAAATTAGAAAAAAGCAAGCATATAGGGTTCTTGCACCACATAGGACACAAGACCCTATATGGCATGAATGAATCACAAGGTTTGTGANAGGACAGCAGGGAGGAATCGCAACTCTCGGGGGTATACCAGCTCTTTTGTGGCGACTGCCCAGCCACCTACTGTGGGCAAAGCGGTCGCGCTTTGAAGACGAGGATCGCGGAACACCAGCGGAGCTTCCGCTTAGGGACCCCAGCCTCAGCCTTCGCAGAACACCTACGGGAGACGGGCCATTCCAGCTCCTTCGAAGGAAAATTAATCCATCGCGTTCCAAAAGGAAGGAAAATGGATTCCTTGGAAACAATTGAAATCCTGTGCCATAAGAACAATATAACCAACAACTACACCTTCCCTAACTCCTCTCCCCTTCTCTCCCTCCCCTCTAAATTCCTCCTCCACGACCAATCACTCCAAGCCCCCTCCCCCTGACCCTCCCTCCCTTCTGCACTTATATACGCTGTACTTCCATGATGACCAGCCTTGGTCGAAACCGGTCGAAATTAAACACAGTTGTGGAACATACAAAGTGTTTCTTTGCCTTAGTACTATAGATGTATGTAAAACCCACACAGTGTTTTCTAGGGTGGACTTTCAGTCATACTCAATCGGTCGAAAAAGTCTACGTCTCCTCAGTTTCCTTCAAACTCAAGTAAAGCAATACGAGTTCCTGTGAATAACCAAAGGAAGCATATCATAAATAAATATTTATCAAACAAGGAAAAGGGTTTTTAGGTACTTGGCACGATAAGGAGTGCACCTAGGAAAATTTCCAAGGGGAAACGGACATGAAAGAGCAACCAACCAGCAATTGGGAGACCTGGGTTCGTGTCCCGTTTCTGTCAGAATTTTTTTGTGTCCGTTTCTCCTTGGGAAATATTTATCATTCGGATTTTTCTTTCCACGTTTTATAATAACTTATTTTTGGTACGAAGGCTTTCGCTGCACATAGTATATACAATGTTGGTTCTCGGGAACGCAGTGGTGGTCATTTTCATATGACGACGTTTCGCCGGCGNTTAGTGTTGGAAAGCTAGCACGCTAACTAAGCTAAGTCTATCATTTTATTTCAACATTTCTTAATTTAGCTACAAGGTATAGGAGTGATATGAGGAACTTAGGATGAAACATAGGAATATTTATGAACTTCTAGCTCATTCCCTGGAGTTAGAGTTATTTTAAAACTCACACTTCATCTTCCATTGTGTTACAAATCACATGGATCGCGGTCAGTAACACTTTTTTCTATACCATGACAAGAAAGATACCAGCTGCCTATAAGCTGATGTTATCTGAGAAATAGAGAAGAATGCCTGCAGTCTGCCAACTACCCTTGCTAGCCGGCGGGAAGGTTCCCTGAACAGTTCTTGTGAATTGAAACTAAACTTAAAATACATAGCAAAGAAATAGTTTGACCTTTGTAAATTTGATATAAAAACCGACTTACTTCCGTGCATCATACAGCCCGTTATCCGACCAATTGGTGAAATTCATATGTAAGATCTATGTTTTTTATTAACTCACGTAGTTTCTGTAATTTTCTCAATCGGTAAGGAGAAATTAACGAGATGAAAAAGTATTTAAAGAGATTTGAGAGAGGTTCTTCATTGAAATACACGTCAAATGTTGATATGGCAGAAAAGAATGTGACTTTTCTGGCACCTACTTTACTAGATGAAATCATTCTCATTTTTGTGGTAGGGCTACAGCAGCTCGTTCATAAAGCAAGTCGAAAGTAAGATTGGAATACTTAATTCACATCTAATGAAGAATATTTTAGCATATAAACTGTCACATTCATTACAATAAATACCCTGATTTCGACAGAAAATTATAAACTAAGGGATTGAGGTACTCCAGTGTTTTTAATAACAGTAGTTTTTACATACCTCATCCATGCACAGAGTAGCACTAATAGAATCATTCAGAGGCAAAATTAGCTCTTCGTTACGTTTTCCCCCTGTAAAATACAAAGAAAAATTGGAAAAAAATTAAACTTGCACAGATTTGATATTGGAAAACCATGTGCATCAATATACGCCGCCCCTAATCAACCAAGCCCAACCCATTCCTGGGTGTCCTACATCAAATTTAAGCTCCAAAATATTTCTACACTCACAATACTTTATAACAGCTATATTAACAGGTGCGATACAAGTTATAATATCCATGTTTTCCCGCAATGAATACCCAAAATGTAAAGTTTAACAGTTTAACGAAAACACACGGGAATCAAGTTACTGCTCAACGTGTCAAACACATACATTTGAATGATGCGCTACGTAAGTCTCTTTTTTTCGAATTATGTACACGATCTCCACGATGTCCACGATGTCCACCATGTCCACGACGTCAGTTCTGCACATTTCACCTGAAATGTGCAGTGAAGGATTGCTCCAACATAGTTGGAATGGACATTTAGGAAAAGTGTATGTTTTGTTTCCATAAACAGAGGTATGCAAGTATTTACTAGTGTATGAATTTCGGTGCGTCTTTCTTGTTGAAACATGAGTATTCTAGTAATGTAGTATTCTAATTCTCAACTTCTTAAGGTAAATTGGAAATAGGGAATTTGTAGCTGTTTATATCCCGCGAAATCGCTTCCTATATGTAGTTGTAAATTGACCCCAAAAGCTGGTGCAAAGGTTTTAAAACCTTTCTCCTAAGAATCTCATTGTTATTCTAAATCAAATAGAATCGGAGGTAATATGTGTTTACCATTACTCATTAAGGTTCGAATCTCGGTTTTGTCGGACTTTATTCTCGTTTTTTCTTGAGAAAGAGAATAATTTGTAGCATCTTCGGTTTATTAACGATCTTCCGGTTAATTTCCGATAGGTAAAGTGCGGAATTTTATCTCTTGCATTTTGACTACAACCATTATTGAGTTGTGGACTTGGTGATATTTGGATATGGTAAATAAAGTAGTAGATGGATGGATACTATCGTTTGCATCAATAACACTCGTAAGAATTTGCAGCTAGCACTGGAGGGATCTGCAGAAATCTACCATTGAGGTGTCTATGAAATAGGCAATATCTGATGGTGCCAAGGAAAGAGAAGAAAGTGATGATAAACAATGGGCAATATTTGGTGGTGGCAAGGAAAGAGAAGAAAGTGATGGTAAACATTAGTTATAAATGGTGGTTGAATAAGTGCATGAAAACAAATGTTTGTTTGTTTCTGAATACCTTCAGAAGTCACTAATTCCTCTTTGTTTTCTTTTTTGCTTATGTCTTACTCAATCCAATCCAGTCTCCATTTTCTGTAAAACAGTTCTCTCGTGGATACGTATGGTATTTGTTGCCAAGTGATTGGAAGGTGATGGTAAGTTATACATGTCTCCTGAAGTTTGTAATGATGAATTAACAGCATAAAAGCAAATGTTAGTGTGTTTCTAAATACCTTCACAAGTCACTAATTTATCTTTTTTTT
>KZ309729.1:28963-49518 GCA_000376725.2 Ladona fulva
CCGGTGTAAGCTGGGAAACAAAGTCATAAAACACTTAAAATTTTTTCTACGTGTATAATTGAAATATAAACAATATGGACGGTTTTGTATGCATTCAAATTTAACTGAAAAATTTTTTCATAGACACTGTCATCAGAATTCGATGAGCTATGTGACAATAACTCATTTGGTCTATTGTTTTGGGTGTATTTCAGAACTTTTTAAGGTGGTTTGTGAGAGTAGAATGTAGAAAGTGGAAAAACATATGTGTTTGTAGAAGCAATAAGATTAAAGGAATCCGAAGAAATCACTTTTATTACATTTACATGTCATTAAAGTTGCTATTCCTGTGACACAGAGAGAGTTGGCCGATTCATGAATTTGCGTTACTTTTCCGTAAACGGATTGGATTCACACTGACTCTGATAAAGCAGGATCCCCTGCTAAATCATCATCATGTATATCATTTTAAAAGCAAGTAATTCCTCTTTTGAACGATGTATAATATGTCTATTTACAACCGAGGATCTTCGTCAGGAAATGCATCGTATTCAAGGTCTATACATTCCTGGTCCAACAATAACTCAGTGCGTGGAAATTTTCTTTCTCCCTTCCAGTCTTGAACAGAAGCTAGCTCAGAGGCAGGCTTTGTGGATATATCCCTCAAATGCTGTTCTGGCCGTCTCCTAAACCCAAAATTTTCAAGGGAATGTCACTTGCCTCGATCCTTCGGAAATAACGGGATCTCATGAGCGACGTTCCTCTCTTTGTGAGAAGGAAAGCTAGATGTAATAGGAAATTGTTACAACTGACTTAACCCTTAAGCACGCAGTGGGATCTATACTTCCCACCCCCTCTACCGAGGAAGTCCTTTGTGTTAATAATTTCTTTTTTCATGGGTTGTTGTTATAGAGAGGTATTAACTACGTTTTTCCACATATCTTATTTTAAAATAATTTTTATACATGAAAAAAATAAGAATTTGTTTAATAATCTGTGTATGCAGAGGACATCTTACATGTGATTATAGATAATCCCTAGTACGAGAGTACATATACAAGGGATAGAAATGCCCGAGTATCTGTGATTTTCTATTCCTAGTGCGTCTGCAGGCAAAGGTGGCCAGTATGTCTGGAATTAGCATTTGTTTGATACATTTTGTTACGAATGTATTTCAGTGGTAAAGAGGAAGAAAAAGTTCCCAGATGTATGAAACCCCTCACAGTGTTTTCTAGGGTGAACTTACAGTCACACTCAGTCTGTCCAAAAAGAACTACGTCTCCTCGGTTTCCTTCAAACTCAAGTAAAGCGATATGAATTTCTCCGAATAACCAAAGGAAGCATATCATAAATAAATATTTATCATTCGGATTTTTCTTTCCTCGTTTTCTAATAACTTATTTTCTTTACTATCATTAATAGTAAAAAATTGTAGATGTATTGTTCATCTGTATATATATTTATTGTATTTTTACTTTTAGATAATGACAAATATGAGAAAACTTGGCAATATGAATATGTACATAATGGTCTTTTTTGTTTAAACGCAAGGCATCCTTCCTCAAGAAAACAACTGCTCAGGGAAAATTCTTCAAAAACTAGAAAGAAGAAAATGTTGTCAGTTTTTATTCAATTCAATATCAACATAAAAACACAGGTATCAAAATGGAAACATGAAACTTACAACCACTTTTCCATTAACTTGGAATCAATTAAGAGAGAGCAATCCCAGCAGAAATGAACATGGGAAAAGTCTGACGGGACATTGAACGTAGAATCTTTTGCATTCCAAGTTGCTGCATCATTAAATACAAACAAGAGGGTCCCAGATAGCCAAGTTAGCAATGCACTTGGCTTCAGTGAAAGCAGTCTTGGGTTTGATTCCCGGTGGTGCCTACATGCAAAAGGATCTGTTGTTGATGCACTATTAACATTAATACTACTACTACCAACAAGCAAGAACAGACTGTTATGCTGTTTAGGGAGACTTTGTAGGTTTCCTTCTACATCAACTTCACTCCTTTTCTTGTTATAACAAAGAAAAGAATGATCCATGAGACCACTTAAAACAGAAAATGGAGACTGATCTGGAACAGAGAGAGTAAGATATATAAGCAAAAGAGAAAACTAAGATGAATTATTGACTTCCAAAGGTATTTAGAAACACACAAACATTTATTTTTATGCAGTTCCATCATTACAAACTTCAAAAGACATGCATCACTTACCATCACCTTCCAGTCACTTGGCATCACCTACCAATAAATGGCATGCATATCCAGGCAGTTAAAACAGAAAATGGAGACTGACCTGGAATGGAGAGAGTAAGATATATAAGCAAAAATAGAAAACAAAGAGGTAGAGTGACTTCTGAAGGTATTTATAAACATACAAACATTTGTTTTTATGTAGTTATTTAACCACTTTATCCATCACCATCCATCCATCACTTTATTCTCTTTTCTTGGCACCACCAAAGAATTGCTCTTTTCACAGACACCTCAATGATAGATTTCTTCAGATCCCTCCAGTGCTAGCTGCAAATTCTTATGAGTGTCATTGATGCAAACGAGCCACTTAAGAATTTCTCATGAACATCAGGGTTCTGACAAAAGACAACCCACTTCCGACATCTGTGAATGACATTATTGGTAGATAGAAATACAAGTGATAGACATATACCTGACAACATAAGAGCCATTTCGAAGGCCCTGTTTATGAGTAAAATGTTAGTTCAACATGAAAAATAGACAGCACTGAGTGGACCAACTGCATGATCACAAAATATTATCAATACAATTGGTACTGCAGATTGCTTTGCAACTATGTGCCAGAGTGTTGGCATATGGATCCTCATCAGGAAAAGCATTTTGGACAGTGATAGTTATTATGATGATAGTTAAAAGCATTATGAATTAGCATTTACAGTTGAAGGTTTTCAGAAATGAAATAGAGTAAAGCCCGTATGACACGGTCCAATATATTGGCCAATAAATTTCCCAATAATTGGCACAATAAAGATTGAATTGTATTGGGCGATCTGTTCAGCAAGATGAGAACAATATTGTCACCAATATTGGCAACATTAATGCTCAAATGTCCCGCACGGGTACGCCACATTCCACATCATTAAATAGTATGAATAAGCAACGCAAAACTCTTTCGTCCAGATTTTCGATCAATATTTCGAATTATCTTCAAAAACTAACGTGCCACTCTCCTAAGCCGTTANCGGTTTTGCTTAGAGCGAGCGCACAGGTTAGAGTTATTCAATGAATAGCGGTGGCGAGGTTTAACAATACTGTTTATTGAGGCGAGGGAGAAAACAAGATGGCGATAGAGTGACACGTGGCCAAACGTTACTACACTACGATTTAAAAGAGAGGTTCTCCAGGTCGCGGCCGTCGAGGAAGTGAAAGGGGTTCCTCTGAGTGGGCTCCTGGCTTGCTGCCGAACAGTTGACGATCGTCGCCCGCGAAACATGGCGCTGGGCGCACGTCGTCTGCAATGGCCGCCACAGCACTCCCCCACCAGTGGTTTGCAGTAGCAAAATCACGATACTAAAACAGAAGAGAGAAAGATTAATACACATGAAATTGACGGAGATGCTCAGGGAAATGAACAGTTCTTCCAATCCTTGTTCGTCTCTCCTCGCGAGGTTCACGAGCGTTGTCCTCCGCAGTGAGATATGCGGGTTTCAGTCGGTCGACCGATACGCGAATCTCTCGTCCGTTTATCCGAAGAACGAACGTCTTTGCTGTTCTGCTCACCACTTCGTATGGACCCTCGTACGGAGGTTGCAGTGGTCGTCTAACTGCGTCGTTCCTCAGAAAAACGTGGTCCGCCGTCATGAGGTCGTGATGAATAAAGACCTTCCTTGTTGAATGGTGCGTAGTTGGTTGCGGACGCAGATGCTGCATTTTCTCTTTAAGATCGGAGGCGAAAGATGTGGTATTCGCGGCGCCCGCTCCGGTGAGGAATTCGCCCGGAAGACGAATGGGTTGTCCATATACCAGCTCCGCGGTGGTGGCCTTCAGGTCTTCTTTCCATGCCGCTCTGATACCGAGGAGAACGATCGGAAGTGCGTCCAGCCAGGAGTCGCCCTCATGGCACATGATTGCGGCTTTTAATTGGCGATGAAATCTTTCCACCAGGCCGTTTGATGCGGGGTGGTAAGCGGTAGTCCTAAGGTGGTTAATACCGGTCATCCTTGCGACTTCCCGGAATACCTCGGATTCGAACTGCCTCCCTTGGTCAGTTGTTACGTAAAGTGGCGGTCCGAATCTGGATATCCATCCTGAAATGAATGTGCGGGCGACTGTCTCCGCCGTGATATCCTCCATAGGGAATGCCTCGGGCCACCTCGTGAACCTATCCACGCATGTCAAGCAGTACTTTTGCCCTCGAGTGAAAGGGAGAGGTCCGATGATGTCCATGTGGATGTGGTCGAACCTGGATGAGGGAGTTTCGAAATTTCCGAGCGGTGCCACGGTGTGCCTATGGATTTTCGCCCTCTGGCAGGGGATACATGCGCGAGCCCAGGTGCGGCAATCCTTCTGTATTCCGGGCCATACGTAGCGTGAGGACACCAGCTTCGCAGATGCCTTCGCCCCTGGATGGGCGAGGTTATGCAGCGAGAGGAAGATCTGCTTCCGGAGGGCTGCAGGGACGTAAGGGCGGACTTTCTGCGTTGAAACGTCGCAGTACAACTCCACCTGTTCGTCTGGGAACTGAAACTTTCTGAAAATGAGAGCAGAATCATTGGCATTTAGTAAATTGCACAATTCGTCATCGTTCTCCTGAGCGTCTGCCAGCGCTCGGTGAGATACGGCCTCCGTTATCTCCGCACAGCGGGAGAGGGCGTCAGCAACCACATTGTCTTTTCCGGAGACATGGCGGATATCGGTGGAAAACTGCGCTATGTAATCCAACCACCGGAATTGTCGTGGAGTGCACTTTTCTGCTTTCTGTCTGAAAGCAAAAGTTAAAGGTTTATGATCGGTGAAGAGGGAAAATGGCCTTGCTTCCACCATATGCCGGAATCTTTGAATAGCCCTATATAGCGCTAGCAACTCTCTATCGTAAGCACTATATTTCTTTTCCGTGGGAGTTAAACTCTTCGAAAAGAATGCCAACGGCTGCCAGCCTTCGGTGGTGCGCTGCTGAAGAACAGCCCCGATGGTATCGGCTGATGCGTCCGCGACAATGGAGAGTTCAGCGTTGGAATTTGGATGCGCAAGTAATGCTGCACTCGCGAGAGCCTCTTTACAATTCACGAAAGCACTGTCTAAAGATGGCGTCCAAATAATAGGCGTAGTGCCTTTCACCTTTCCCCCACATAATAAAGAATTCAACGGCGCCTGCAGGGTGGCTGCGTTCAGTAAGAAACGTCTATAAAAATTAAGCATTCCCAAAAATTGTCTTAGTTCTTTCACCGTTTTGGGTTTTTCAAATTTTCTGATTGCCTCCACCTTCTTAGGCAAGGGCTTTGTACCTTCGCTTGACACAGAATAACCCAGAAATTCGACTTCGGATTTCTGAAAGACACATTTCCGCGGGTTAATCACTACACCAAAGCTTTCAAGTCTGCGAAAAACTTCACGGAGATGTTGCTTGTGCTCAGCTTCTGAATTAGATGCCACAAGTATATCGTCAATATAAGCATAACAGAAATCTAACCCGCGGAGCGTTTCGTCAATAAATCTCTGAAATGTTTGCGCTGCATTCTTAAGCCCAAAAGTCATAAATCTGAATTCAAAGAGGCCGAATGGGGTAGTTATGGCAGTTTTGGGAATGTCACTTTCACAAACAGGAATTTGGTTGTAAGCGCGCACTAGATCTATTGTTGAAAATACCTTTTTTTTGTGGAGGAACATGGAAAAATCCTCTATGTGGGGCACCGGGTACCTGTCTGGGATCGTCCTCTCATTGAGCGCTCTGTAATCGCCGCATGGCCTCCATCCGCCGTCGGACTTGGGAACGAGGTGAAGTGGCGATGCCCAAGGACTCTCCGACCGCCTCGCGATGCCCATCTGCACCATGGCGTCGAACTCCGTCCTCGCGATTCGGGCCATGGATGGTGCCAATCTTCTCGGCCGGCCGGTGACGGGGGGTCCAGGCGTTACCCGGATGTGATGCTCCGTCGCATGTCGACTGGTCTTCGGTGCTCCCGCGGGGCGAGTAATCGAAGGGAATTCACTCAGAATGTCTAGAATCTCACATTTGCTATTTACAGTTTTAATACTAAGAATACTATTTACAACACGGCCGGGCACAGAAAGAGAAGTTACGCCGTCAAGGAGGAGTCCGTTCCGGATATCCACTAAAAGTCCATAAAATGACAAGAAATCGGCTCCGATGATTGGTTTACATACGTCCGCTATAACGAATTTCCACTGAAAGTCTCTCCGCAAGCCTAGATTTAAATGTAAAGTTATCCAACCGTAGGTGGGAATAATGCTTTCGTTCGCGGCGTAAAGTTCATACTCGGTTCTCGTGCACCTCCCTCGCACTAATGATTTAGGGTACACACATAAATCTGCTCCCGTATCCACGAGAAATTTTACTTTGCTTGCGGAATCAGTGACAAACAAGCGGCGCGAGGTTGAGCGGCAGTCGGCGGCCGCGTCTACCGACTGGCTCTGTCGTTTTCCGACACGAAATTGCAAGGTTTGATGCATCTACGCGCGTTGGTACCGAATCGCCAATGGTACCAGCACATACCTTCAGGGGCTTTACGGGAGCCGCTGGATGAGCGCCTCCGATACCAGCGTTGTCCTGTTGGCGTGGGTGATCTTCCCCGGTCGTCTCCTCGCCGGGATTGTACGGAGAGGACTTGTTGCATCATCTCCTCCATTCGCGAGAAAAAGGCGTCCATCTGCGGCGCCAACTCCGTTGCAGCCACATGTTGTCTGGGTACCACCTCGTGCACGCGGTCCGCGATGTTTGCCAACGCGTTCAAATCTGCAATCTCCTGGGCGCTCACGATCGGCTGTAGCACGCTTGGGAGCCTTCCCAACCACAACGGGCGGATAAAGCTATCCGGAGTGTTGGCACCGGCGAGGCTCCTGAGATGGCGGAGGAATTGAGATGGTCTGCGGTCTCCCATCTCCTCGTGCTCCAATAACTGCCGGATCCGTTGGTCGTCAGAGACGGAAAGTCGCCTAATAAGTTCCTCTTTAATTTTCCAATACTTGCCTTCAGCGGGAGGGTTTGTGATGACATCCTCAACCTCGACCATGTGCTTCGGCCCCAATAAATTTACCACGTGGTTAAATTTCGACCTGTCGTTCGTTATGCCGCTCAACTCGAACTGGACCTCGAGATAGGAGAACCAAAGCTCGACTCTCTCCGGCCAAAATGCTGGAGCTGAAAAGCTAATTTTGGCCACCGCCGAACCTTCACTTGACACGTCCGTCATCTTAACCTTACGAAACGCGGATCACGTCGGGGTCACCACTTGAAGGGCGGTTTTGCTTAGAGCGAGCGCACAGGTTAGAGTTATTCAATGAATAGCGGTGGCGAGGTTTAACAATACTGTTTATTGAGGCGAGGGAGAAAACAAGATGGCGATAGAGACACGTGGCCAAACGTTACTACACTACGATTTAAAAGAGAGGTTCTCCAGGTCGCGGCCGTCGAGGAAGTGAAAGGGGTTCCTCTGAGTGGGCTCCTGGCTTGCTGCCGAACAGTTGACGATCGTCGCCCGCGAAACATGGCGCTGGGCGCACGTCGTCTGCAATGGCCGCCACACAACTATGTGCCAGAGTGTTGGCATATGGATCCTCATCAGGAAAAGCATTTTGGACAGTGATAGTTATTATGATGATAGTTAAAAGCATTATGAATTAGCATTTACAGTTGAAGGTTTTCAGAAATGAAATAGAGTAAGTAATAAAAAAAATATTCCATCTCTAACTTCATTTACCATATCCAAATGTCACCATGTCCATAACTCAATAATGGTGTTAGTCAAAATTCAAGTGATAACATTGCCCACTTTACCTATTGTAAATTATCTGAGGATCATTAATTAACAGAAGATAATACAAATTATTCTTTCTCAAGGAGATACTAACAAGAATAAAGTCAGACAGAACCGGGATTCAAGCCTTCAGGAGTAATGGTAAACACAAATTGCACCCAATTCTATTTTATTTGGAATATCAAAGATATTCTTAGGAGAAAGGTTTTTAAACCTTTGCACCAGCTTTTGGGGTTGATTTGCAAATACATATGGGAAGCGACTTCGCAGATATAAACAGAAAGCTACAGATTACCTATTTCCAATTTACTTTAAGAAGCAAATAATTACCCTTCTCTGGACTACAACATTGTCGTGGTGGAAGGGCTTGCGTGTTCCTATGACCTAGAGAGCGTAACTGGCGGGAACTATGTTCCTGGTAGAGTCGCCCATGCCAGGATGGTCAATAGGTAGGGACCTTACGAAAGGTAGTCCACGCAGTGTCTGTACCACAGTGGGGCGGCCATTATGGGTGATGGTGGTGTCACGTTAAGAGAAAGGTTGAGGAAGGCAACGGGAAACCACCTCGACTACCACATTTATCCCAAGAAATTATGATGTGCCAATATATGAATATTGTAAGTGACGTAAACGGGACTAAACCCTCTACGGGGAGTGTCGTGCCCGGCAGTGATAGGAGTAAGGCTATCTCGGTCGTCATTCCACGAAACCCTTACCCAGTAGCCGTATAGCTTAAATTGCCGCGTAATACTGCGCCAGAGCCATCTAGCGAAGTTTTTATCTAACTTGATGAGTAGAAGAAACTCGTTCCTCTGCAAGTATGTCAATAATCCTGGTTGATACTATAGAGCGATAGAGCTGGATAGAGCTGTGCCGTAGAGTAAGGATCTTACCTTACAGGCTTACAGGATATTCAGCTAAAGAAAGAGCGCATGAGCTGTATACAGCTGAAAGCAGAAGCGCAGTAATCGAAAGCAATGAACCCAGCAGGTTTATGTGAGATTTCATGTAAATTTAAAAGTTTTGACTCAAAATTTTTACGATTGTTTACGTACAGTTTTAGGAAGGTTTGTATTAGAATACGTGCGATCTTTTTTGTGATGAGCTTTCGTGATCAAGAATATTTCTGAAATGAGAAACTTGTATAACACTACAAAATTTTATCCTTACTTTCGGTAGTTTGCTACGAAGTCCAAATTAATTCCTAGTCTGGATGGTGTGAATGAAGAGACAAATCCAAAAAAACACCCGGGAATCATGGCTTTAAAATCAATAGAAGTTCCGAATAAATTACTTCTCGCAATTACTAATGTCTTCAAAGGTGACATTTATGTGTTCTGTAATCTATAGTTTACCTCCTTGCTGTAAAAATTCGTATGCAAAGAATCTTAATGACCGTAATTAAACCATTAATCATATTCAGGCTAATTTGAACTACTGTAAAATAAATATAGTGCGAAGGATTTGTTTTATTCTATTCTTACCTATCTGCCAGCTAAACACTACGAACTTCATTCCTTTGATAACTTAATCTTTCGAGGTACTTTTCAGATCAACCTATCAGTGTACTTTCCAAAAATGCCGAACTTCTGAGAAATTATTTGCATTCAAGGAAACCACCGTTGGAGTCAGGTCAATTAAGGCAGTTAATTGGAGAGACAGGAAAACTAGTAGAGCAAGAAGGTAATTGAACACCTTGTGTTTTTTAAACGATCATATAAAAAGATGAGATATGAATCAATGCATGCTCTTCAGGATTTTAAATTAATTTTTTAATTTCAGATGGAATTGATCTAACTACTTTAACAGATGAAGAGAAAGCTCACTTATCGAAAATAAGGAAATCTAAAGTGAAGAAAATAGTCAACCAAAAAGTTTATAATTGGTCATCAATCAGATATGATGATCAAAGTAGTAGGACTTATCTTCTGGCAAGATCTGCAGCCGAATTCGCCGTCCTTTTTAAAGTATTTTCTGAAATAAAATTGATGTATCCAAATTTTTCACCGAAAACTTTGTTTGATTTTGGATCAGGGATTGGTACTGTGTCCTGGTAATGAACAAGAAAAATTCTTATCTATTTCCTCTTGAAAATAACCTATTTTTCTGTTCATAATAGTGGTAATTTTTTATTTTCCGTGTAATTGCTAGAATGTTTCTTTTCCTACAAGGTAATTGAATAACATGCGTGACCAAATTATTGGTTTACAGATTCATTGCTTTGAAATATTAGTCAAGGAAACGGATTTTTAGTCATTACTTTTTTGTAGGGCCGCATGGAACAGTTGGAAGACTTTAAAAGAATATTTTTGTGTAGACTCATCGAAGGAAATGTTAGATTTGGCTGATCTAATTTTGAGGAATGGAAATCTAATGAATGACCATATAATAAATGGTGTTTATTTCCGGCAGTTTCTTCCCTCTTCACAAACTGTAAGTCATCAGGAATGTATCTTTACTTAACTGAAACCGAAAGTAATTATCATATTAATTTAATGTTACAGTTGAAGTATGATCTTACGGTTAGTGCATATTCAATGATGGACCTTCCATCATCTAAAAATCGTTTCGAAACACTGTTGAACTTATGGAACAAAAGTAGTGGTTTTCTAATTTTGATAGAAAATGGAACGAAAGCTGGTTTTGAGGTAATGTCTTACAATATTAATTGACATACATACTTTTTTCATTAGTCACTGTACTCACTCCTATGATCTCTTTATTTGTTATTCTTTGCAGATGATAAATGAAGCCAGGGATTTTATTTTAGAAATTTCTAGAAATGATGATGCTGGAGCACATGTTGTCAGCCCAGTAAGTTCTTCAGAGCCAATCATTTATTGATTTTCTAATTTCATCAAAATTTGATGTCAGAATTTTACTTTCTCAGTGTCCACATAACTTTGCATGCCCTAAAATTGGGCTTAGGAAACCTTGCACTTTTCCTGTAAAGTATTACACACTTCCTATTGGAGGAGAGAGGGTGGCAAGAAACGAAATATTTTCATATGTAGTTCTTAAAAAAGGTATTTATCTTTTATTATCTCATAGTAATTTATTAAAATATTCTCATATTTAGTAAGTTATGAATAGTTTTTAGTCTATTTTGAAAACATTGAGGAGTAAGAGTGATATTCATGAGGAATGGTTATATTGAAAAGCAGATTATCTTATTACAGCATTTATTTATTTATTAGACAATACCGCCACAGTTAGATGTTTTGTCAGGTGGTGATGTTTAATAACAGTGTGTTATGCAACTATTACACACTATATTACTTAGTTCTACGTATAAAAATGAAGAAAATTTATATCTATCTACCCTTACATGAACTACAATTGTTTAAAAACTACTCTAATCACAATTTAAGCTTCTATTATACTTTTATGTTACCCACAACAAACATTACTTTTTCTCCACTACAAACATTACACATATACATAAACTGAAAATTACCCCTAAACAGCAGTAAAGCAACTTGTTGATTATCACGTTTTCAGGCTTCATGGCAGCAGCCACTGGGCCCATGAAATCCCCACATCGCCCTACCATGCAATCCCCTACTCATCTCACACTTTGTCATCGGCAGACTCACTAATCATCTTATTAGTTTTACTTATACATTTCATAAAACATTTGACATTTTTTGGGAAAGGCTCAAAGACATACATTTATGGCAACTTTAAAACAAATTGATGCATCTTGCATTTTTATAAATTTTAGATCAGAGTATAAGGATTTCCAAAATGAGGAAATCAGCATTTTTGAAGAAATTTAATCAGTAGAAATTATGGAGAACCAAATGTATTTATAATATTAAAATTGAAACTTAACAGATAAATGTAGAAGAAATAATAGAACCAGAGTGCTTAGTATTAGTATTATAGAATTTTGTACCATAAGTAATATTGTACCTAATAAAATGGTAATATAAGATGCAACAGTGAACCTGAGGTGTATATGTGTCTGCTAATGTAATTCGTTTTACTCATGAAAAAAAATCCTCAGGAGTTCTACAGTCACAAAAAGTTAACAGCATTGATACTAGTTGACCTATTTTATACCCGGTTTTCAAATGTTAATGGAATGGAAATAAACGATATTTGTGCAATTCCAGTAGAAAGACTTTAATGTGACCCAGGTTTCACTACACTTGTAGCATCGTCAGGCAAACATTCATAAAATGGCAAGTAAGTCCTTATAGGCTCATAAGTGAGGGGGGGGGGGGGGTTGGAAGGGTGGAACCATAGGTGGCTGGCAAAGGGATGGGTACAGTATGCCTCGTAAACAAACAATTGTACCCATCCCACTCCTAGCCATCCCTTTGCTAGCCACCCATGGCACCACTCTTCCAACCCTACCTGGTGATGACTACCTTCTCCCCCTTTTCGATAGAGAGGCCCACCCACCAATTCGAATACCACCAGTGCAGCATCCTCCTCGTGTTGCCCTTCGATAGCCCTGATGATCTTCCCGAGCTCGCTGTCTGCCCTCTGTTCTTGGATAATCTCCTTCACCCCAACTCACTCCAAATTAAGGCACCGGCAAAAATCTCTTGGGGGACTGGCGTCTCCTCTGGAGCCCCTACTGGATTCCTAGAGAGGGCATCCGCAACCACGTTTTCCTTACCCTTCCGATGTACAAACAGGATGTCATGCTGCTGGAGAGCCATGACTCAACGTCCTAATTTTCCTCCTACCTCCTCCTTTCCTTGCAGCCAAACTACTGCCGAGTTATTGGTTACAACTGTGAAAGGGTGGCCAAAAATGTAGCACCGAAGCTTTTCTATGGCCCAGACAACAGCAAGATGCTCCAGCTCGTTGCTGTGGTCTGCATCACTATGCTGATGACTAATATATGCTGCAACATGCTCCTCCTCATCCCTGCGTTTGAAGTTTTCCTAAGTGTTGAAAGGATCTGTCCTCCTCGCTCCCTCATTCCCACTTCCGATCCTTCTTGAGAAGGGTGTGCAATGGCTTGGTGATCGCGGAGAACCCTTTCACGAATCTCCGGTAGTAGCTCGCCAGTCCAAGGAACTCACGCAGATGACAAACACAGGAAGGTTTAGGAAAATCGCAAATCCCCTCCACTTTCATTGGATCAGGTCTCAGGCCATTCTCGTCCACCTGGTTACCAAAAAAGTTTATTTTGGACGTTCCCAAAAAACACTTTTCCTTCCTCAAGGTCAAACCAGCTCCCATCATTGCACTTAATACCGCTTCCAGCCGTTACATATGCTCTCCGAAGGATCAGCCAAACATCAAGACATTGTCCAAGTATACCAGGCACTGGTGCCTCTTCAGTCTACCGAGTACTTGGTCCATGAGCCATTGGAAGGTAGCCGGTAGAAATGGGACAATCAATTGAAAAATACGATCGAATAATTATTCCATTGTTTTGGCATTTATTCGATTTTTTTTCATTAGAATAAATTAATTTGTTTTGCGGGTCAGTTGTTTTACAGGGGTAACACATTTCTGTAATTCTTTCACTTTACTATGAAAAACCAAATTAAATTTGATTTTCACATTTCGTAAAAGCAATATGTATCTTCATTTGCACAATTTGAAATATTATTAAGCCTGATTAGGGGAAAATAAATTCTGGAGAATATATCAATGAAAATGCGATTAGGAAAAAATGCAGAAAAATAACATAGCTCAAGACATTTAGGGTATAATTTTGATGTTACTTAAATATGAAATTAACTTACTTCTCCGAAATTTCAGGTTAACCTAAAAATTAAATCTATCGTATCGTTACAAGATCTATATATTTTCATCGTTGTTGTAAAAAAATTAATTATATGGAATTTTCGAATTTCAAATCATTTCATTGAATCAGAATCTAGCCGGAATTTCCTAAAACTATTTTTATGGCTAGGTTTAAGAAGAAAAGAAGTGATAAAATATCTTGTGGAAATTAAGATTTATGAAAAAAATGTCTACACATATGAAACAGACGCCAATTATAGTTTATCAGTCCTCACAGATTTGATTTGGAATTGTGGAACTGAATATATTAATTCACATGTATTGAACATTCCAGAAACCTACACCATAATAGATTCAAATACATGAAATTATGGAAGAAGTAGAGAGGTTCACATTTAAGAGAGGAAAACCGATTGAAAGAAACGATGACATTTTTGTCGAATGTTTTGACGATTATTTGATTCTCTCAGACAATCACTACCCAGGCAGTTTATTGAATTTTCATCGCGTCTTTCACTTTACCTTGGGAATTGGTAGACTCCTACTGGGAATTGAACCCAGGACTACTTTCACTGAAATCAAACGCATAACCCACATGGCTATCTGGGAATCATTCAATTGAAGTTATTTGGTTTCGAAACACTGTATTTGATTATTTTGATTGAAGTGAATTAGACAATGCAACCCTCAAGAGCTCACGCTCCCTTCCTCTTGACCACGCGGAGAGTAAACAAGCAAAAAAAAATAGAGAAGCGAAACAAAAATCGAATAAAACTATCGAATGAATTTATTCGGATTGAACTATTGAACGGATTTATTCGGATAGAACTATCGACTGAATTTATTCGAATAGAACTATCGAATGAATTTATTCGGATAAATTCATTCAATTGAAATTATTCGATTAGAATCGTTCGGTTGAAGTTATTCGGTTTCGAAACGCTTTATTCGAATAATTCGATTGAAGTGAATAATCAAATTATTCGAATGTTTTATTAGATTGTTCCCACCTCTAGTAGCTCATTGAACAGACCAAAAGGCATACATCCTAACTCTAAGAGGCCATCTGGGGTTACGAATGCAGTTTTCTCCCTACCTGCCTCCTCAATCCCTACTTGCCAGTATCCTTTGGCCAAATCCAGACTGGAGAAGAACCAAGAACCTCCTTATCTTTCCAGAAAATCATCCGTCCTCGGCAATGGATAGACGTCGCGCTTCGTAATAGCATTCAGGAGGCGGTAGTCGATGCAAAACCTCACTTCCCCAGACTTCTTCTTCAACAATACCACTGGAGAAGACCAAGGACTGGATGAGGGCATGATAATTCCCTCCCTCAACATCTCCACCACCTGACCGGCAATGATATCCCGCTCTCCTGGCGAAACACGTCTTGGAAGCTGATGGAATGGCCTATCCTCAAGCAGTTCTATCCCGTGCTTAACGAGATCGGTCCTGGACAGCCAGCTGCCAGGAGCACCGAAGCAAGCCTAGTACCGTCCAAGAGGATTCACAATCTCCTTCCGTTGCTCCTCAGTCATGTCTTCCATCTCGTCCTGCTGTCCTCCATGAAGCTCATTCCACTGTCGTCACTCAGGTCCTGAGGCTCACTCTGAACTGATGGTCCGGTTATGTCATCACAATTTGCCTTGAGGAGTTTCTGCGACTGCTGGAATCGCAACGAACTCCTTCTGAGATTGAGGACTGGCACAGCAACCAGGCAACCCTTGGCATTCAAAACTGACGCCGGACTAACCCATTCCCTCCCTGGACGGGAACTGACAATGGTCCTGGTGGTTACCATAGACTGTCTCATTGGACATATTGCTGTAAAGAACCCCAATGCTTGCCTCGGGATTAGGCACTCTTCTTGCACAACAAGCTGCACTGGCAATGCATCATGCAACCACTCAACCTTATGCAGGCTCCGCTGTCTACTAGAGCCGTAACCTGCTTGCACCAACTTAAAGTGGTGCGCACAGTAGGGAGGTCCCTAATCTGAGAACAAGCGCTCATAATCACATCCGACCCAGGGGAGCAGGGCCGGCTTCTCCGTTTTCCGACTGCTGAGGCATCTCCGAACAGTCACGTGCAAGGTGTCCTGGTCAACCAAACACGTAGCAGCTCGCTGAGGATCTGGACAATCTCTTGCCAGGTGGCCATCTTGTCTGCAGTAGTAACACTGCACCCGACAAGTCTCCCTGCACCGATTACCTGGATTCCCACTGCACTGAACCAACATGTCTTCGAGCCGGGCCATCCTAGAAGAAATACTATCCAACGTGCCCTCATCTCCGGTTCACTGCTCCTGGTCTCTACTTTCCATCCTGACCTCGCCTCCTAAAGAGTGGGAGGATGATGCAGGGAATCCCTCTACTACCTTTTCCATTCTTTTGAGCAGCTCCTCTACCATTTCCGGCATGGTACTCATGACTGCCACATCAACCTTGGGGCACCATACTCCCCATACCACACGCTGAATGATCTCTTCATCCGGGAGAGGCATGGGGCATTGCTGGCACAGGCGAAGCTTTCTGAATATATAGGCCTTACTGGTTTCATCTGGAGACTGGACTCTGGTCTCCACTAACCAGCACAATGCCTTGATGGTTAGTTTCCTCCCAAGGAGGCAACTAGCCTCTTTGCCCAGTCTTTCCATGCTTTAGCCGTTGACCCAATGACCTGTCAGCTTGCAGTGACACCTGTTACCCGGGATAAAGACGCCCGCCAAAGGTCTGCCTCGGTCCATCCCCTCCAGCCACTCGTTGGCATCCTCCGACATTCCCCCAGAAAACAGAGGAATGGAAGCCATTGCGATTTTGCTCAGCGGATGCATCGTGAACACGGTACAGCGTTCTGCGTCCCATACCCTCAGGGCCTCGAGAAAGTGCCTCCTCTGATTCGCCATCCATGTTCCATCATCTCCTCAAAAAACTCTTTCATCCCAGATGCGTCCATGCTAATTCTCACAGAATGACTCCTCAGAGGCATATGCAAAAAGTCATTCACGGAAAAAGGGTTCCGGAAACCAATGCACGAGCGCAAATTATGTATTGGGATGTGTTAAGCACAGTTGATCCCATTTCTGACATCAAAATGTCACGTTTTCCACGCAAAATAAAGACACTCTCGTCACTATACACAACTATTCACGCACGTGCCACACCACACAACAACGATGATGCCACTGCCACCCATGCCATACTTTCTCTTTTCCCATTATCCCTAGTGGTTTGTCAGGGAACTAGATAGGAGAGTTGTCTGCTACAGTATTATTCATAAAGCTTCTTTGTACTCATTATGAAGCACTTAGAAATCTCATTAATCTTTTGTTTAGAGAGCATTCTATTTTTAAGAATCTAGGGACACAGTTAAGTATAGAAGACCACAAGTTTTTGACTCCTAATGTACATAATATTAAAACATTTCAGTTACACTATAAAGATTAATAAAAATTTGCTCTTTGTAGAGAAGAAACTTGTTAATTATACAATCCATTTGAGCACATAATGGAAATCTATTTGTATTGGGTAAATAACTATAAAGAAGTGAGTTCCGAATAAGATATTTCAACAGACTAATTTCATTGATAGGTGAAAGGTTACTGCAAGAATTTTCACTTTTACATGTTTGTGAAATATGTACGTACCTTTTGTTACAATATGGTTTAAATACAACCTTAGTTAGTCTAGAGTTCATTATTTAATACTCAAGTTACTTTTTTATCTTAAAAAATGTAGATTGTAGTTAAAATATTCAGCTTTGATGATTCATAATTTTAATATGTCAAAAATTATTTTAGTAATTTGTCATTACTATGGATGGTTTTGTTTTTCTAAATGTATATCATAGGGGGTAGATCAGAAGCTAACCCAAGATGGCCAAGATTGATTGAGCCAACTTTGGTGAGATCCAAGCATACAATTTGCAGAATGTGTTGCTCCAATGGAAAACTAGAGGAAATCACATTCACAGCTTCCAGGCATGGAAAGTTAGTATTCTTTATTTAGTTTAGAATGATGAAGTATGGTTGTATTTTAGATCAGAATCACTAACCTAATTATTTGTGTGCTATTATTTCTTTCCAGGTTTGCTTACCATTGTGCTCGAGCCAGCAAGTGGGGTGACTTATTACCTATTAAAATATTAAAGGAAGAATAAATATTTTTTGTATGAAATCTCTGATTTTTCTTTTCCTAAATTCTATTCTACATGCTTGTATGGTACTTATAATAATAATAATGCAACTTTATTCAGCAAGATTGAGACCATCAAGTCTCTTCTTACATCTAATATTCTTACATTTTCGTCAGATAAAGTTTAAAAGAGATAGCTTAAAAAAAGGGCCCAGAAGAAAACTACTATATGGGTTTAAAAACTAAATTAGAACTTAGGAAAATATACACCACAGCAGGAAAATGCCCACAAGAAGGGGAGTGTAATAAACCTGCAAAATTTACTGATAGTTAATTAAGTTTTATGGAAGAGGTAGGTTCAATCACATCTGGAAAGTAAGCGAGTTTAGTGAGAAGTTTTCAGTTTAGCGGGAAGAATAAGATTTGGGATTTAAAAATCAAGCAAAGGGTTTAACGGTAGATGTAGCAATGCTGCCATAGGGTTGTACTGTTAATCCTCCCTCAGACTGCAAGGACACAATATTTTCCTTGCTATTTCCAGGCAACATTGATGAATGTGTAACATAGCTGTTATGGAAAAACTGAGTTATTCATAAAAATTTCATTGCTACTTAAACCATTTGCAAGGATAGTTTAACACATGTTTAGCTAAATAACCTTTATTACTGCTCCTGAAAACAAAAATATTTATATGCAGAAAGAATGACCAGAAGTAACTATCTGTTTTGGTGATTATTTCTTTGTAATGTTTGGTCGAAGCCTCTCAAAGGTCACATTCTTTTTGTACCGGAATTACAATGTCTTCGACTTCTGAAAATTATGGATAGATGAATTTTTTTAAAACCTTCCATTGGTAATCTGATCTTCTCTCCTGTAGCGAATTCCACCCGAGGGAGATTTTATTATAGCTGTAACACTGCTGATTCAAGGAGGTGCCAGAAGCATGGCGCATGACTTATGCTCACTATTCAGGCTACATATCAAATATTAATTGGTAGATCTTAAAAATGTTTAATGAAAATTTCAATTAATGTCTAATAATGTATTGGTAAAAAAATGGAAACAATTAAGAAATGGGAAGACCCCATAATCACTTGTGATGGCTACTCAAAATGCTTTTTTATTATAAACTAGAAACTGAAAATTATAAACCTAAGGTGCAATGCTGCACATCTTTCCATTATCTGATTGTAATAAAATTTTAGTCTATTTTCAAACCAATTGGAACAATTTTAGGGGGTTTCCTGAAAGAATTTCAGACTCTCAAAAATAAGGACCACCTTAATCGACAGGTTTCATATCGATGATATTAGAAAACTTCCATTATCTATTAAGTAATTATTTGTATTGAAGGTAATGATTATGGAAATTTACTTTTTACATTTCCTCAGTTTTCTTAGTCTGTAATGCATATCAATATCCAGTGCTGATAGCTTTTTTAGTAATAGTCGGTAATAATAATTCATTTCGGTCAGAATAATTTTCATGATTTTTGTCTTGATTTTATTTTCTATAACAAATTTGAAATCAGCCTACGAGTTTGAAAATTATTTTTAATGGTATATATTTGTGCTAGAGATAATATTAAAATTTAACTTGACTAAATAATAAAATAATTAATAACAACAAATAGTTTGCATACATGGAATTGTTTTGAAATGCCATAACAGAGTGGATGAGAAATGAAGATAGAACATAAGATACTTATGATGTGTTGAAGCCTTTTGAAAATAAGAACTTACAGTTCTTATTACAGAATGATTGCCATAACCAATGTATGTTTTTTAACTCCTGAAATCGCATGCTTTGCATATATATCACACCATATATAATAACAATAACTCATCATTAAGGAAGCATTGCTTGTAATCAAGATCAGTAAATAAAATAAGATATTACATTCAATCCAAGAAACCAGGGAAGCTCGGCAGAAGATCTGCAAAGAGTAATAGTAAGGGGGAGAGCATTGTCCTCCTCACATTGTATTCTTCACCTGTGGCGAGACTGCTTCTGTGGTGGACAATGCAATGTGAAGGAACACTTTCCTAGCAGGGGGATTCTGGTTATTTGGAATCACTTGTTTTTTTCCCTTTTCACTTTCCCCTGTTGTTTCCAAATGTGCTTTCTAACTAACTAACTAACAGGTAACTACTTAATTTATCAAATATAGCACATTTCTGACATTCCTGTAGACAGAGTCCTTGCCGCCTATACACCACTCTGTTTCCCTTTCTGAAATGAAAGTTTTAGGGAAAACCAGTAGGTCTCCTGTAGATTTTTGTGCTGTGTATGAACTGCAGATTTGGGGAGAGGAATTGTTTATGGCATGGAATAGTAGTTTTGAAATTTCAGTTCTTCTCCATCTGCGAAGGACAAAGGTCAGTGTCACTGTAATTTTATCTTCACATTTTATATAAGGTATGAGTAGTGAATATAATTCAGTGAAATATTTTATAATATGTTGTATAGTGTTGATAAAAGTGACCTCAAATTTTCTTCAACTCAATATACAGTCAATTCCGCGTAATCGGGACACCCATTGGGACTAATAAGGAGAGGCCACGAAATATACTCTGCCGATTAGAACGAAATATTTTTTTTATGATAGAGGAGATGAAATGTAGCAAAAGTGTAATGGGGTTCTTGCAAATACTTTCTCTTTTCCCATTATCCCTAGTGGTTTGTCAGGGAACTAGATAGGAGAGTTGTCTGCTACAGTATTATTCATAAAGCTTCTTTGTACT
>KZ309730.1:0-52365 GCA_000376725.2 Ladona fulva
CACCATGCTGTGCGGAATTACTTTTGCTGTATGATAAAAGTATTAAAAATTAATTTTTGCCAACTGTCTTTTTTTTATGCAAAAGTGGCAACAGCGCGCGCCGATCTCCCGTAAGAAATGCACGGGGCCATAAGAGATCCATTGTGTCTTCATGATGTTGGACAGAGAATAGTTGAAATGGAAACTGATCATTTTAATTTGAATTATAGATAAATGTGATTATTGCTCCAAATATAATGTAAAATTAGAAGTTGTATAACTTGTGGTTCTCCAATTTCATGTTCTAAAATGTGAGCTGGTCGATTAGATGGTTATATGGAATTTAGAAAATCCACTTGGTAAAATAGTCTGAGCAGGATCTATCGCTATTTCTCTAAATTTATACTATTTGTTGAAACCACGAAACACATTTACAAACTGCATATTACATATATTCTAATTCTAAATAGCTTAAATTGATCCCTCAAAAAGTCGCCTGAGATTACCGTAATTACTTGTCATATTTTGAAGGACTTTCTTTTTCAGATCATCAACAGCTATAACCATATTACAGGAATTACATGTAAATGCCTATTAGTCCAGCATCTGGCTCTATCCTTAAATATCTAATACATAAGGCCAAGTATTGAATCAGCAGTGATACAGCTGTGGCATCGTTCATGAAAAAAGGTCTTGTATTTGTTGTCAGTTTCAATATTTTCAATTGTCTCCTCAGATGTGATGCTTTCAGGCAATGTTCATCAGACAGCATTGACTTCGAAATAATGGGCAATGTTTCCCTTAAGTCACCTGCCACTCATCAAAGGTTAATTTTGTCTATGGTCTTGAAGTGTCCTATCTAAAGCCTCTATGATCAATTGTGCAGTCATTACAATAGATAGTTTAATGCAGAAGCAACCCCTTGCTTTAGTTCAGAATTTCATCCTATGCTTCCCTTTATGCAGGATTCAGATGTAGCTCATTTTGTAAGATGTATTTTATTTATTTCTTGCAGCTTGTTTCACTAAACAGTTCAGTGACAATGTTATTGTTGCTGAAATCTCCATTTGTTTGGCAAGCCACATCGCTTGATATCTTTTTCATTTACTGAAAGTCAGATCTTCTAAGAGAAACAATGATCTGTTGTAAATATCTGGACAGAAATGAGTGTTGTTATTTGCGTTGATAGCTCGTCATCTTTGATGCTTTTGAAGCTGATGGAGAATATCCTCACTCATAGTCATTTTATATTGAAGTGGATTCAACGTAGCAGATGTTCTCAAGAGAATTACAAACAGATGTCCTATTCTACTTGGTGATCTTACAGTTGATGCTTTATCAAAATTTAGTTACAGTAATCATCACTGTCCAGCAGGCCATGCTATGCACATGCTGTGCGGAAGGTTTCACAGATAACTCCATTGACCATCTTTAAATCTGTAAATGAGGTAGGACCCTGAACTTCATGCAATAACATATGTGAGTACAGGCACTCTAAATTTGAGGGATGTGTGGCATAGACACGACCCAAACCTGAATATGATTTTACTCCTGGATATCCCACCACCTTTCGACTTCAGAATTTTCTCATTGATGCATTCGACATTAAATACTACAGTGCATCATAATATAAAATTGAATTTTCAAATTGATGAGTTTGAAAATTTGTCAATCGCCTTGCATCTCTATGGGGGTAATGTTCTACATCTACATCTACATCAGTACCCTGCAAGCCGCCTTCCGGCGTGTGGCAGGGGGTGTAAACACCAAGAGTAGAATTACTTTTTAAATTTATTATTATCGCGTATCGTTCGCGGAAAAAAAGAGTCTCTAAAACGACTTGTCCTCGCGTCTATTTCTCTTATTTTACGCTCACTGTCGGATCGGGCAAAGTAGCAGGGGGGTCGCATAATATCAATTACGTCATCCGAAAATGTATTTCCTCTGAATTTATCTAACAATCGCAGCCTAGCTTCTAATCTCCTTTCTTTCAAGGATTCCCAACCTGCGTCTGTGAGCATTTGCGTTACACTTGCTTCTCTATCGTAGCACTTTTTAACAAAACGTATCGCCTTACGCTGCACTTTCTCGAGTTCGCGAGAGTTCGTTTCATCCGCTGGGTCCCATATACTCGCCGCATATTCCAGATGGGGCCTAACTAACGTAAAATAGCATCGCTCTCTAACCTTTTCATCGCATCTACCTACAATACGCTTTATAAAACCGAGCTTTTTAGTTGCTTTACCGCATATTTTTCGAATGTGTGTGCTCCAGTTTAAGTTATTGGTTAGGGTGATTCCAAGATATTCTACTGAGTCGACTACATTTAAATTCGTTCCACTAATTTTGTACGGGCGGTTCTGACTCAATTGTTTCCTTTCGAAGAAATTTACTACAGAGCATTTATCTACATTAAGATCTAGCTGCCATTTTTCGCACCACATTTGTATATGAGCTAAGTCGTTTGAGAGTGAATGTTACAGCAAGAATCTACCAAATTTATATGACATTCAGTATATCATTCTGCCTAATCAGGAATGATGCAAAGCATTCTATTCCGGAGATTCACCGGGAAACCACGAGATATTTTCTTACATACCTGTACGGAGAGAAGTGAATATAACTACGAGTTATATACGTATATGAAACCAACTAAAGCACTCGACACTTCAACCTGATGACTGCAGAGAAAGCGGCCAAAACGCCGCAGTATGGGTTACTGGGTTCGAAACCATTACGGAGAGGAGAATAGTTGTAGAAACACAATGCAGTTTGTTTCAGATCTCTAAGGCAAGCCGCTGAGATAAATAAGGGGACGGACATTTGCTTTTTATATATATGACTATAAAACCTAAACCTAGTAAACGCCCCCGTCAAGCATGGCGGAACTTAATTTAGTTTAAAAAATTTATCTATATATCTGGTCCTCCTAAGCATAAAAAATTCCGTCGTAAGATCATCATAATTCAATATATTTCTTACGATTATTTATAATATTTATTCTACTGTTTTCAAGTCATGAAAGCCTACTTTACATACATTTCTTATGAAAATTATAAGAACTGATTATCCACGTTATTATATGGGATAATTCATAAAGTCAACATTCAACAATGGCCTTAGTCGTCAAGGGGATGTGTAATTTTTTCCGAAACATTTTACGAATTTTCCGTGTATTTTATCAAAGTTCCCGCAATTTCGAGATTATATAAATGATTCATGACTAAAATAAGATTCTAAGATTATTTTCCTTTCTTGCGACACTTGTCTCAACTTCGTAGGATCATTGTTTCTAATTTAATTTTGTAAAAGAAACGACCTCTGGGAATCATGAAATTGTACTTTACCTACATCTCTCATGGAAATGTATTTTGTGCTCCTGGGTATGAACCGGGCCTTTACGGAGATGAGAATTGCTTTCCTGGGGGTTTCAGCATGGGGGGACCGGTTGTTTACACGAAATAAAATACACAAAAATTTCACCGTTTTGGTGTAATTGATCAAATCTATCGCAATTCCGAATCGTAAGCTAAATTCCACGACTAAAATAATAATCTATATTTAATTTTCCTTTTTCTGGTGTACATATCGATTTAATTAGTGTTCTTTCTAATTTAATTTTGCAAAAGAAATAGACCCTGCAAGCGATAAAAATGAAGTTTACATGTATTTCTTACGGAAAGTTTTAAACATCTGGAGTAGAACCGGGGATAATTAGGTAATTAAAAAGCAGCCTATGTTCTGCGCAGGGAAGATATTTAACTATGTTTAAAGTTAGGAAGTTATACAACGTCTGGTTCTCGAGGCAGATATTAGACTCATACCTGCATTCATCCTTTTTTATTTACATGGATTATTTCGATCGATTTCCGCTATTTATGGGGAGAAAACACAAAATGTTTATACGACACACTACGAGCTTCAATTCCCCGATAGCTCAGTGGGTGCGTTCGGCGAAATAGGTTCCAGGTTCAGTTCCCGGTGGAAGTCCAAATGGCAAGGCACTTTTAAAACACTCCTCCGAGCGTCTTTCGATAAATTTTTACCGTCCTAAGCAATATCCCATTATTTGGACGTAAGAATGACGGTGGCTTCCAAGGAAAACCCCTCTCACGGAATAAACCACGAACGAAACTTGTATCTGTACGAATTAAATTTCTTCGTAACATTCACCGCGGGAATCTTCGGTGTTACTATTCCTGTGAAAGATATATAACAGATTCCTTGACGTTAGATGAAGATGAAGATATATATATGAAGATGAAGATCTATATAAGACAATAGATGAAGTCCTTGATAGAATGAGTCCTCGGTATGTCGCCACTTGCTAATGGACTTCACTAACAATGGATTCGATTCCATCCGCACTAAATTAGGTCGATCATTATATCATATCCTCCGCTTGATGCCATTATGACACCATGTCCAAATACGCTTTCCCGACAGTTTGTGACTTGGTATTGCATTAGGATGTTTCCCCTTACTGTCGAAGGCTTCTTCTGTAAAAGCCATTGGTAATTGGAGAACTTGGAAAGAAAAATAACGAGACAAATGTAGAAAACAATAAACGAAGAAGAAAGGAAATACCAAAACCCGTTAAGGTATAGTGATATGATAAAGTATAAGCAGTAAGAACGCACATGATACATCATTTATGTAAAAACGTCTTTATCGGGCGAAGTAGGGACTAGAAAATCCAATGTGCTATTTTGTCAGAATGTAATACAAAATTAATAAACATTATTCAAATGTTACAAAAGAATATAAACTAAAATATATAGTGTTTTAATCAGTATGATGGCAATAGAAAGAAAATATGAAGGAATTGTTATGTGGAGAAAAACGATATTTTTGATTGCAAATAATCTTCACTCCTGAAGATGGTTCCGGAGACAGGAACCGAAACGAGACATCGAGGAGACTACCCGGCTGGCAACCCGACAAGATTTCACCCAAATAAAATACTTCTTATGCAGAAAAGCTCTACGAGAAATAGGAGAGCGAAAAACCAGCGAAAAGTGTTCGTAAAAGGGAAAGGAAGAGAAAGAATAAGATAGGATAGTAAAAATTACAAAGGTTAATTATAGATATGTACCTGTGTACATCAGAACGTAAGTATTCTTTGTCCTGATAATTATTTAGGACATAATATGACAACATTTAGACCATAGTATGAACATTAGACTCACAGTCGGTATTAACACTAGTATAATAATTAATCAATAAGTTTTTATTGCAAGGATCTGGTCCAAGTACTATCGTATTTTTTGGTTCGATTAATTTTATATGTCGTGCAGGGAGAGAGTCGGACGTGTTGTGTTGAGCTCTTGGTCGTTTGGAATTCGCTACTTGTGGAACTGGGCAGCAGAATATCAAGACCGGAGGAAGCACTGTCATCGACAATGGAAAATCTAGAGAGGAACAGGAGGAAAGCAAAAAGCAGAGGCGAAGCGGGAAAGTGGAAAACAGAAGGTTAAAATGCATATTAGTATATCAAAGGTGCTACTTATAGGAGACTCCATGCTAATGTATAGCGTGCAGCAACCATAGAGTAAGAATATGTATATCCTTACTCTATGGCAGCGACAGGCAACAGGGTGTTCAAGTGGAGTGCTTACTTGGCATTCGGGCAGATCAGTTGCAGAGGATCGAACATATAGAACATGTGGGAACAAATGATATTAAGTGGTTGAGGGATGACGAACATGTTATTGGGCATATATGGGATTTGTGTGGTGCAACTAAGAAGTTCGGGAAGACGAAGGTAGTTATAAGTGGTATTTTGAGGAGGTGGGATATTTCAAACAGGAGAATTGACTATATAAATGAAGCAATTAAAAGGGTGAAATACAAGTAGTGAATTTTGTAAACCCGAACTTATACGTACATTTTACAGACCTTGGGGAGACGGACTGTACCTTAGTAGAAGGGGTGGCTATAAGCTTGGGGAATTGTTGAGAGAGCTGTCAAACCAAAGAAAGGGACACTAAATAGATAGAGGCGTGTAGGAAAATAGCCCTTATAGCATTTTCAACGGAGATACGTTAAATAATAGGGGCTGTGGGATAAGAATTATCGCCTCAGATGTGTGTGCGAGGGATGATATGGTCGTGGTAAGTGAAAATACGTATGAGCGAAGGTAAGCAGTAGGATGGAGAACCAGGAGTCGCCGAGGTGGAGAGCCAAATGAGGAAGGCAATCAGAGGAATGGGAGGAGATTTGACTGACGAAAGAGGAAGAAAGATGAAGTGGAAAAAGGAGAAAGTGTAACACAGAAACGGGAATTAGACGGAGCAAAGGGACCTCAGATAATAAGGTGACATTGTGGTAAACGCAACCGGTGGGGTTACAACCTTCCTCGGCAGTTCATTCTATCATTGTATTCCCAACGAGGAAAGTGAACTAAGTCAAGGGCTGAAAGATTCTTCAGACCAATTGCAGAAGTATTCTTAACAAATCAAAGGAATTATCGAAGTGTTTGGCGCAAACGTGGTTGTTGGTACGGAGTCATGGCTGAGGGAAGATATTCTTATGATGTGTATTAACTTGAGGGAAGACAAGAAAAAAATTAAGGACAGTTGCTGCCTATAGAAAACCGGGTGACATTGGTCTCGAAATCTTCCTAAAAGAAAAATATTCAGATTGGATTAACCGTGTCCGGACAATTGAGCGCTGCAACAATTGAGCGCGCCTCGCCACAAAACCTATTCAGTGCGGCAGTACTCTGTTTAAATTTCGTCGGAAGTTTTCTTTACTACTACATATATATTAGATAAATCCTACTTTATTGAATTTAAAGACACCCTTAAAACACGTATTACATTATTTTAAAATTCTAGTTTTATATGAACGTCATTTATATCCAACAACATTTATATTATCACAGTTCTAGACCAATTGAGGCCTGCGACAACTGAGCGCGTCTCAATACTTAACCTAACGTTAAATTATGTAATATTAATTTCTGAAAATCTGACGAAAGCATAATTTGTCAAATACTGTTATAGTTATACATCTCTTTATTTAAGAGATCTAACTATAACAGTATTAGTTTATAATCTATTAAATTTCGTCGGCAGTATTTTTTATTACTCTTGAATATAGACTATATAAATTCTTTTTTCTTGAGTTGAATAACCCTTAACCGACATGGTATACTATTTCAACATTATACTTTAATATTAACACTATACAACGTATTATTTTATATTAACACTCTGTAATTAATTTATCATTTCTTTTTAGTTATTATTCGAAAAATTGAGCGCGTCTCCTTTTCAGCGAGCACTGATTAAGGAATTATACATAGATTAATAACGAAACGCTAAAACTGTACATTATTCTTACGGCTCTTTAGCGTCATTAAACAATTAGGTTTCATTCTCCTTTCGCTTAGTCTTTCATTTGCCGATAACTGCTTTACCGAGCATTACTGAAAGTTATCGGAATACTTTTTTCTAATTTCTGTTACTGAATAAAATAGTATTACATGAATTATTTCTAATTTAAAGACCTTAGAACATATCACACTCATATTAGCTCTTCTTTCATATTTACACAATGTTGAATTAATTTGTGACTATTTTTTCATCAATAAAACTACTAATCGGCAGTTTTTTCAAATTAATAATATAATTTGTCAAATACTGTTATAACTTATTTAAACATTTGTTGGGAGTGTTTCTATTCACTACAAAATATATAGCATAATATTATGCATACCTATGTTGCAACTATCAAGCGTTACAAGGAAATAATCGCTAAAACAGATTTATTATCCGCAGAGCATTAGAGATTCGAACACGATGGATTAGGTTAGGTCTTTGGTGTTGACACACCCCCTGCCATACGCCACTGGCGGCTTGTGGAATATGAATCTAAATTTAAACAATATCACGGGAAAAGGTTCACAGAAAAAGTCCCAATTTTTGCAATGGCTCACACTGTAACTAGTTGTCATTTTTATTGCTGTGTATAAAGAAGTAAGTTTCGTAGTATTTCAATCTTTTTTGCACAAAAATTAGAAGTATGCACTACCGGAACAGGAAGGAGCGAAAGGGTAGAGAATGAATAATGCAAATGCTAGAGTAAAAAAGAATCTATTTTTCTGGCTGCACGCACTACCAATAACAATATCAACATTGTCTAAGACAATCGATATTGTTTTCATTATCCTGGCCTTAATTCCCTTGGATTATCAGATTAATAATAAATATCTTAAAATTATAATATCTTACCTAAAGAAACTTGTTTAATTACTTTATGCACTTTCATACGAGGACTCTACTTTTTACAAATTTTATGCAACAACAATTTTACTGACTTATGGGTACTCATCAAATACGATATTCTGCGATCATAAATGTTTATATGCAATTTTAAATAGATTCATAACAGGCTTATCATCTTTTTGTATGTTATCACCTTAGATAAAGTTTAAACATTTCTTACCGAGTCGAAAGTGTTAAAAAATGGTAGAATGTGACAGCTAACCTTTCTATTAAAGAAGCTGCAGAAACAACGCTGATACTGTCTTGTTACTTTATCTCTGACTTTCCTCATTTGACTTTTATCCCATTTCTTCTGTTGCCTTCTTATGTTGACATTTTTCCGAGGCATTTTTCCATGGATTCTAATATTTGAAGGTGGCAACCGTCAGTTACCACAATTTTAACAATTGATTACTAAAATGTTTGGCTTATCTCTTTAGAAAGCTGTACTCTTGAGAACAAAACTTGAAGTAGTTTCTTCCATTTGATAAACTATTCTCAGCCTCGATTCCTTCACACTATGCAAATAACCTGATCAGATCAAATTGATATTATAATAAAGACTATAAGTTAGTACTGAGATGTCGTTATATAAATCAAAAAGTACCATTATGTTTAATGTATTATATAAATATATATTTATTACTTATTATTGGGAAACTATTTTATTCATTCCCGCCAGTTTTTCGATATTTCATCCTTAAGAGTCTAGTGTACCTTTCATCCATTACTTGAAAAGGGTTAAGGTATTAAAGGTAAATGGATAAGTCCGTGCTAAAAAGCTTTATATTTACATTTACATAAATACTCCGCAAACCGCCGTATGGCGTATGGCAGGGGGTGTTAATACACCAAAGTCCCTAATTTTTCATCCTATTTACGCGTCTAATACTATCTGGAAAGAGAGACCAATAATAACTATCTGTTCGTGCAATAATCTCACGAAATTTTTTCGACGTCTGGTCTCGAAAATTGCGTTCGCTAAGCGCAGGAATCACTATGTCGCGTATTTCGTCATGTAAGTCACTACTCAGGAATTTCTCGAACAATCTGTGCCTAAACTCGAGTCTTCTATCGTCAAGAGAGTTCCAGCCGAGGGATTTAATCATATCTGATACACTGCTGTCGAACTTGTAGTCTCCCTTAACGAAACGAGCCGCTCTACGTTGTACGCGCTCTAGTTCCAAAATCAAACCCTTCTCGTGCGGATTCCACACCGCGCAGCAGTACTCAAGTAACGGGCGAACTAGTGAAAAATAAGCTACCTCTTTGACACACGACTGACTGCCTCTAAGAACGCGGTTACATAGCCTCAATGTCCTATCGGCTGACCCCACTATATCTCGTATATGCGTTTTAAATGATAAATTACTACTGAAAACGACCCCTAAATATTTGTATTGACTCACGAATTCTAACGTTGAGCCGCTAATGTGATAGGGAGTTAGGCTCACGCTTCTGATCGGAGAGCGGGTCATGCTCATTGCTACACATTTCTCTATGTTTAAACTGAGCTGCCAATCTTTACACCATTTGGTAACAACGTCCAGGTCACTCTGTAATATCAATGAATCCTCCGCGTTTTGGATTTTTCGTATATAAGGGTGTCGTCCGCAAAGAGCCTTACTTTATTCTTAACGTTGTCTACGATATCGTTAATATAAATAAGGAATAATATCGGCCCAATAACACTGCCCTGAGGTACCCCTGATGTCACTTCCACTTCATCAGAAAAAGCCCCATCTAAGACTACGCGTTGGCTTCTTCATGTCAGGAATGACTTAATCCACTGAATGATTTGATAATCGATTCCATAAGATTCGAGTTGCTGTAGTAACTTCCCGTGCGGAATTGTATCGAATGCCTTTCTAAAATCCAAGAATATAGCATCTGTCCTAAAGCCTTCGTCGGCTAAATATTTTATGTCCTGATTGACACGTGCTAACTGGTTCTCACAGGAGCGACCCTTACGAAACCCATGTTGACTTTGCGTAATCGCAACAGTTTCACTGAGAAACTGCATTATATAACTAGAGATGATGTGCTCAAGAATTTTACAAAATACGGACGTTAATAATACTGGTCGGAAGTCACCCTTTTATAGGTACTGGAGTAATGTGCGCTTTCTTCCATGAGACCGGAACCGTACATTCATCTAAAGATTTACTGAAAAACGCGAGAAGGAGAGGAGCAAGATCATTTGCTAGCGTAGATATTACATATGCAGGCACGCCTTCTGACCCGGGAGATTTTTTACTATCGACCTGCGATAAAAGGTTTCTAATTCCTGCCTCGTTCAATTCTAACTACTCATTCTGGAAGTAACGCGGGTGGGGAATGCGTTGACTCGACCGTCATCTAGTAGTAGTAGAATTGTTAAAAATGCTTCCACAGCTTCGGTCATTTCGTACGTAGGCCCCCACCGGGAATCGAGCCCGGGACGGCTTTCACAGAAGTCGAACGCGTTGCCCACTTGGCTATCCGGGAGCCCGACCGTCATCTAATGTGAAGCATTTTTTAAAATGCTGGTTAAGAATGTTCGCTTTATCACTGGCATCTGTTACTGTCTCTCTATTATTATTATCAACAAGGTGCAAAACGGTCGATTGTTTGCTTCTACTCTCACGAACGTATGACCATAACTCTTTTGGATTCTTTTCCAGCGATTCGCGCAATGTAATAGATCTATATGCTTCGAATTCGCTACGAGCCTCATTCTTCGCTTTAATTTTGATGTCTAAATATTTCAGCCGCTGTTCTTCGTATTCAACACTGTTATTCGGAAAGGACTTCATACGCGAATGAATAACTCTCTGTTTTCTTTGGAGTGAACGTAATTTCGGTTTAACCCATCGCGGTTCTTGGCGATCTCGTACCAATTTCGTCGGAACAAATCTAAAGGTACCTTCGCGAAGGATACGAAGAAACTCTGACCAGCTCGCGTCTACCGAGTGTTCCTGAATAAAACTAATAAATGCATAACTGTTCGCCTTAATAAATTCCTTAAACGCGTGGAAATCTGCTCTTTTAAAGACATATAACGTACGTGGGGGCTTCGTGACACGGAATGCATTTACCTTAAGCACTGCGGTTATTATTTTGTGATCTGATATTCCTTCATCTACGGATAATCTATGAACGAGATAAGGATGACTAGTGGCAAGTAGATCGAGAATATTGCCTTTGCCGAGAGAAGTCATTCGCGTTGCTTTTGTATTAATCTGTTCAAGGGCAAAGACTGAAAATAAATCTATTAACTTCTGCGATGCATTTTTATCTCGACTGTTTTTAGTGACGGACATGTTCGTCCAGTTAACGTTAGGAAGATTAAAATCCCCTCCTACGAAGACAGTTGCGTAGGGCTTACTCTTTCGTAGTTTAGTAAGTGACTCGTGCAGGACCTCGATGGATTCGTCATCACCGTCGGGAGGACGATAAAAAGAGCAGAAATAAGTTTTCTTACCATGCCTATCAGACACTGAGCACCAGATCATCTCAGAGTTTTCTCGGTTTTGCAGAACTTCTAATTGACTAACTAAATTATTCCTAACAGCGATAAATACTCCACCTCCTAACCTATCACCTCTGTCTTTGCGATATACAGTGTAGTCAGGAGGAAAAATCTCACTAGATGCTACTTCTTCGCTGAGCCAACTCTCATTTCCTAATATTATATCGGCACATGTTTTTCTTGTTAGGTCAAAGAATTCCGCCTGTTTGTTACGAATACTTCTACAGTTCACTACGAATAAGTTTATTTCTTCGCAAATTTCACTTTTGATATTACGGCGTAAATTTGAACTAAAATTACTAGAGTTATCTCTGAGTAACGGCATTACATTTCTAACTGATTCTCTCGCTTGATTTGTAATTTTATTAACTTACTTGCCTGTCATTAACTGCGTGATTCTATTCCCATTTGAGGCGCTAACTTCTGAAACTAAATCTACGAAAGGTGGCATTGATTCCCTATTGTCTAACCTAAAAAAACCCTATTTTCCTCCAATATCCTACGAGCCACCAGCTCCGCAGTCCTGGCAGTATAATGAACGCCAGAACGGTCAAGGGGTGTCTGACATGAACAGAGAACCGGCCTCAGATCAACGAAGCCGACCCCGTTGTCCCTAGAAGTTCCGCAGCCTTCGGTTCAATCCGAGAATTCGACTCCAAACCTCAGAACCACGGTTCCTCCGCAGAACTATGCTGCAAATGGACAGCGACACTCGACACCCGACTCACTCTCGACACGGGAAGCCTCGGCGGTCAGATTCTTATAAGAATCTAAGATCTCCTCGGACCCGAATCTCGAGGCGTCGTTAGTGCCCGCGTGCACCACCACTCGCAGCACGGAGCAGTTCGATGACGATACCGACGTTCTCAGTTCCTCCGTCACCTGCGGCACCGTACCTCCCGATAAACACCGGGAGAAAAAAATATCAAAATACGCATAGAAAACGGGATTTTCTTGAAAATCGTAAGGACTGGTAAGGGAACTCATAGTTAGTAACAGAGAATCCGCAAACCAACAGTTATTTCGTGCACGAGGCGTAATCTAAGTAAGTGTTACTCATCGAATTTGACCTTCGAGATTTAGTATGCTTCTGCGATATAAATTGACATGCAAGCATCCAGGGAGTGCATGTTTATCGCATTGACCAAAGAAAACATTTCGCTTGAGAAATACGACATTAAAGGAGTACACTCGTTGTACATTAATGTTATTTTATTCCAAACTTCTGAGTAGATGATATGGTGCATCGATTGCGAGGGTCATTTTGCCCTAAACTTCAGAAATGAATAGTAAAATGAAATACTATTTTCTAACGAATGGCTGAGCTAAAATCAACCTTCCAACCATCGAAGTGATCAAACATCAAAGATCAACAAAGTGAGAGTAGATATTCGAATAAGTAAAGAGTTTCTCAATCTCTGAAATTCCACCTTCAATTCCATGTTTCAAGACAACAGTGTCCCACATATGTGCAATGATCAAAAAAATTGGAAATTGCTTCGAACGAAAATTTTATTTCCCAAGAAAATTTCCTTTCCATCAGAAGCACACAAATTTCGCCGCTAAATTTGATTTTTGGCAAATCATTGTTCACAAAGAATATCGACGAGTCCCTGAATGCATACGAAATGCCGACGAAAACAATAATTTTCTTCTTAAAAAGCGAGCCATACGAGTGACCTAGAAACTCAATTCCAACAACGAGTGCCTCAAAGTAAGCAATAACTCGAAGGGCTATTCGAGGAAGATTTTGATATTCAGGAGCAGCTCAGTTCGAAAATTGTCGGCTTTTGTTTGCAAATTCCAAATCGGCAATTAGCAGCGAATAGGAAAATGAAAGAAAAGAGGATTGGGTTAATTCCAGGCATAGGCGATGTATACGGAAACTGAGGAAACGTTCAGCACTGGAACATTTCTATCATTGCTTTCTGACGTCAGATGAAGTTTTCAACATTGAAAGGAAATTAAGCCACATTTTTACATCGTTTTAAGTTAAAATTACTAATGGAAGTGTTAAAAATCATCAGATATTAAACAGAAAAGTACACAATTTTTATCAAAATATACTTGTATAAACCTGCCAAGTTAATGAAATGTAATTTCATTTTCCGATAAAAAAAGTTAAACACCTGATTGTTTTTCTTAAGAATGAAGTTTTAAAAGTAAATCTTACTACGGTAATAATTGCTTCGCTGATACTGAAAAAAAGAATTCGATACGTAAGAGCCTTAAATTCCTCAAACAAAGCGGTGCTAATTACTTGGACCACTTTCTACAACATCTATTTGTTTTAAGCGGAACACATAGCTAAGATATAGAGTTATGAATCCGTAGTTCATTTAATACATAAATAACAGGGGTGCAAAAGGATACTTCTATGGGGTCAGAGACCATAGAGAGAACGAACTAAATTTCTTACTTCCACGGGATTGAATAATCGCGCTTTAGATACAATTAAAATTTAAAGTGTACCTCTGAACTGTATTTTATTTGCACAACAATTGCTATACACTATTTCTTTATAGTGAAATAGATTCGATTGACATTTCTCTACATCGAGACAATACCGAGACATTCATCTGTAAGGTGAGTGGCAGGGGATGCAACACACCAATCTTACCTAACACAACGCTACTTTAGGTGATTTTGTTGCGTTTTCCTCGGAAACGGGAACTCTCGGTCCTACAATCCATTTTCTTAATTTATTCTGGGTGATCCTGCATTCTTAAGTAATTTAGTATCTATTTTTCCGTAAATTTCCTTCGAAAACACGATTATCTTATATCATAAATCGAGTCATGAATACCCGCTTAATATTTAAGTGACTAATTTGGATAAAAATACTTCGGACATTGCAATTACCGACCAGGGAAATGCCAATTTCTCAAAAATGCAATGCTTACAGCCAGAGAAAAGATCCAAATTCCGTTGTTTGCAAGAAAACTAACCGTTGGAAAATTCCAACCTGTAATGACCAAATTTCTCCAAATTCAATTTCACTTCAATTTTTTTCAATACCAATAAACTGTCAAATCTTCTTCCAAATCCTAAAGACCCAAAATCAACATCAAATAAATCCGGCATCTACGAAACATCGTGTCAAGATCGCGACTATGTCTGTTATGGACAGACGAGAAGAAAAATAGAAACCAGATTAAAAGAAGACATGGCTCACTTTAAACATAGTCAAATAAACAAATCAAGCATCGCACAACATATTCAAGAAAAAATATCTGTACAGAGGACCTCAAAACTTTTCAACATTGAAAGGAAATTAATTCATACACAGAAGTCGCCAGCGCATTGTGAATAATGACCTCAGACCAATACCTTCTTCCGATTTGTTCTCCCTCATTGACGTCACAACACAAAAGGCATAAATAGCCCACACTCTCAGTGATCTTCTCTTCCGAAAATTGCAACGTATTTGCCGAAATACGCATTGAGAACAATCCTTGCAAAGTGCGACCACTGAGAATCCTAACCCCCGCCGGTTGGAATTCCCAACGTTTAGTTTGCTTGCAAACTACGGCTTTTTGGAGCTTTTCTCGAACTCTAATGTGTTACCACAGCTGTGTTCCTTTTACGTATAGAATGCAATACTAACAGGGAGTTTTTAAGCAAACAGAAATTTAAGATTAGTGCCCCACTTAAAGACTATGAACTAATCTTAATTCCTTACAGCTTTAGAGATCTTGACAGACGATGTATCAGTCGTCATGAATCTAGGTTAATCGTAATATTTTACTCGTTAGTGTATGCGAAGTATGTTGGCAAGGTTTATAATGCTGAAGGATTGTACTTTTGACGTGTCACCAATTCAAGCAGATGATTTTCTGTGTATATGAATGTATTTATGCGACAAAATAAATTATTATTATTATACAAAAAACGTAACACGCAATGTTTGGGCGCCATTTCACTCATTTCCACAATTACAACATCTGCGTTTGGTAAAGTGGAGAAATATTCTAAGGCACCAATGAAATTGCCCAACTCTGAAGCCCACACGCCAATGACCGCATATGAAGCAAAATTAACGGAACATTATCTTCAGAAAAGTCAGCTGCAGTTATACCTTCACTCACAATTTCAAGCAGTACATTCTGTAATACGGAAGAGTTTATTGGTTTCCTTTTCTTTAAGATTGCGGTATCAATTAAAACCCATGAGTTGCAAGAGAAATCTGAGGTACAAATGAGCTTGGATTGAAAAGTAATGGAGATCTACCAAAAGTTTGAAAATAATTCGCGGTCTACTTTATTCTTCCCTTTGTACTGATCGAGAAGAGTCAAGTCTCTAACCCTCAGAATAAAAGTGGCCAATGTCATAAAAGAGTCAACCTTCTTCACCAAACGGATCGAAGGAGCAGCAAAGAAAACAATATAAATCAGATTTGAGTTATTCTATCGAATCAAACGTTTTCTGTGACTTATACTCCTTAAATAAGATAAGCGAAGTACTTACGAATTGTTCGCTACGACTAACGAGGGGGCACACCTGAAAGCAAAAGGAAAGAAACGTGCAAAAAGAGACAATGCCGTGATATTTAAATGTAGAACAGAAAGAATAGTAAAATGAAGGATTCTTAATCAGTGACTCTCTCGCAGATTTCGGCCTCCATCCGGGAATTTAGCCGACGATAATCCATTCACTCAATCAGCCACAACACACTTTTTCCGCTTAAAATGCAAATGATACACATCGAAGTCTAACATCAAATCCTCAATTCTATTTTGAAAATAAAAGGTTTACATCCGAATTCCTCTTATTTGTAGAGAGACAATTATTATCCGTGGTTTATTAGTAGAACCTGTAGATGGAATTATAGGAAAATTTCAATCACTATGGACTACAAACAATTATGTAACTTGTATACAGTTCATTACAATAAAGTCAACACACGGGATACTTGTCCAGCAGAACAGCACACGCAGTAAGTAAAAAGCAACAGGCGCTGTGCTTTCAGGTAGCGAAGATTAAAAAGCCTTTTCACACGAATTTTTCCTATACACTATTCACCGCTTTACTTTCCTTTTTGTTTGAACCTTTACTCGAGTTTTTCTATTAAAAGAGTATCCTACTTTATTTTTATAAGTTTATAACTATTCTACAAAATGTTTTATTAATACTTACTTCATTCAAGGAAAAGGGTTTTGGTAACTTGGCACGATAAGGCTTGCACCTACGAAAATTCCCAAGGAAAAATGGACATGAAAAAAGGCCTTTGACCTCCAAACTCTCCCAAACTACATGGAAAAATGTTCTAGTAGGTTAGCTCATTGGATCAATGGAACTAACCCGGGTTCGAGTCCCGGTTCCGTCAGACTTTTTTCATGTCCGTTTCTCCTTGGGAACTTAGTTCATTATTTGTTTTCCAAAAACGACAGTGATAAAAGTAATAAAATTTAATAATTGCAGCAATCGGAATCAGGAATTATATCAGAATCGGTAACAATTTTGATATCGTACCATAACTATTTAGTGTTATTTCCCTATTTTTAGACTTGCCAACTGAAACACCTTATTTTCGACTGCTGATATGAAGATATACTTCTTTTCTTTCGCGGCTGCTACGGTAACGAGTTTAATAATATGATGTATCTTTAAATACTGTGATACGTTACCTACGGATAAACATCACGCACACATTAATTTGATCTATTTTAAGGACCAAAGAACACAAATTTGTACATTGAGATGCCTACTAAGTCGTCAAACTTATCTTCACCAGTTGATTTTCTTTGGATAATGTGTCCTATTAAAATATAATAAAAGATATAGTTTTTTCAAGAAGTTCAAACTTGAAGGTATTAATATTATTTGACACGAATCAACTTTTCCTGCGATAATTTAGTGTTGCCAATTAGAATTTACTGTCTACTTTATGCGCTTGGCAATGACCCGGAGAAACACTGCTCACGTATTTCGCCACTGGAGTTCCTTTAGTAATGCGGAAACAGCTGCCTTTCAAATTTTACAGTAGCTGTTGAGTAAGGTTAACCAGGTCTCAATTTAATTCTCTATTTCTAAAACTCGTTTTCAATCATGATGTTGCTTTTCCAAAACCAACTAATTGGATATCTGATATTTATTAGATGGAAATTAAGGTTCTATAAGACCTTGGTTCCCAGTCGTGTCGCTATTTTTCAATCTGTTCATCCTTGGGATTCAGACGCGCGCATTTCCGTGCAACACCTTTCCTTAATCTTCGTGATTTCTTTTGGGGAGTTTGCCTCATAATGCCGATTTTGAGAGTTGTGCCTCTCAATGAGAACCAGTCTGTGCCATTATAAAGAGGCTTTTGTTCACTAAAGCATTTCCCAAAAATAGCGTGAAACAGACTCGGCAATACCTACCCCGAAAGTGGGAGAGCTGAGTTCGAGTCCCAGTCATGTCAACATCTGTTTATCCTTTATATTTTAGTACATCAAAATATAATTTTCTCCCGATAAAAATGTACCCAGCCAGCTTGGTTTCTATCACGAGTTTGCTTTCAGCCTCACAATTGTAGGATTCTCAAGGACTAAGGAAAGGTAAATTACTAAGCTAGGAAGAGTCGTGCGGCTGAATATATATTCTTTAAGATATAGTGCAAGCTAACACCCATTGATGTCTTATATCTTGACGTTTCTATTATCATCCCTTCATTCGCATTCTTACTTTGGTATTTTCTTGGTCATGGTACTGAGTTTTCTCTTAATGATCACAAATTTTTTATTCATTATTGCACATTTCTTGCGGAAAATTTCGCCTAAAGAAAGCATAAAACGTAATTACTAAGTTCTTCTCAATTTTGTAATGAAGTAAATTTTCATGTAATGGAATAAATTAGCCAACAAAGGTAGCTTTTATCAGAAACCTTCGAAAAAGAGTGAATTACGCGTGAGATTCTGGCAGAATTAGGACAATCCGACTTCATTCGTTTATAATACTATTCTGGCATCAAAGAAAAATGAGTCGCAACTTTATAATAATAGTAGTGGTAGTTGAATAAAATAATCAGTGTATATAATAATAATACGTTCAAAGAGCAAAAGGAGTGCAGAGGAAACAACGTAGGCTCGCTCTCTTCACCTAAACAAGAGGCGCGGTATGGGCGCGACTCTACTTACGGCACTTACTCCATGCACTGCACTTCATGCGGACAGTAAAGGGAATACACACCCTACCTCTGGTCTCGTCAAATCCGCTTGTCACATTACCTTAAGGTTTAACCACTACTACCCGGAATAGAATAAATTACTTTTAGTGTGCTTTTCACCGATACTTATCTGCAGTATTCCTTGTTTACATTCAAGATACATTGCAGTTAACCGTAAGTTATGAGCCTCTCTCAATCCGGTGGTTGAATTAACCACCATTTTACATATCAATGAAGGCTAATCTGTTGGTTATAATACGATTTGTTAGAGTTAACCGGAAGCCTCAAGGCTAACCATACAGGCTGTGAATAATCTATCTCTTTGAAATAAAAAAAATAGATGTGACAGATAGAAAATTTGTCGGCATCAAATTGGAAGATGACAATGAACATAACTAGGTGATTGGAAGGGCAACGTTGATTGCTTATAATGGATAAGACACCGTTCTATCGATGATTAGGCGATGGAATCCGCCGGCGAGAGCATTGGCACTTAACATGAGTTTATTTAGGGAATCGCCGACCCACTTTCTTTTCCTCGTCTGCGCCCGTGAAAACACCAACATTCGGAATGGCAGTTCAGTGGGGAACTTAGAGGGAAATCCCGGATTAAGAAAATCCACTGATTGCTAATTACTTGATTAGGATGCGTTTCTAACAACTTTCGAATCTTTAACACTAATGGACACACAAAGACGAGGGATTCTTTCCTTTAGCTCCCGAAAAAGTCGTAAGTTATGCACATTTGTGTAGCTCGTAACTCATCGTTAAAGTAAGCCAACTAATATTACATTGAAAAAACGATGATAAATTACTTTAAAACGAAACTTACGGTACAAAAAATATGAGAAGGGGCAGAAGGTGAAATTAAGAATTTGATGATGAGGATGATTAGCATGAAGCGCACGAAGAGGTCTCTTAAAGACGACAGGCGTCGAAAATGAGGTCGGCTTATAACATTGCGAATATAAGTAATTATAGCGGTCAACATGAAGGGGATTAGTCACTAACTAAATGTACAATTAATAAATTACAGAAGAGAAAACGCATAGCAAGTCTTACAGTGTGTCTGCTTAAAATGGGTTTTTTTCAGACCAGATGTGTGTGTACTTAATAGATGAATCATTTTATAATAATAATGCTATATGAAAAAGCTGAACTGAAGTTACTCCATGAAACTAATACAGTAAGAGATGTTATGCAACAGGTTCAATGAGGAAAACAGATATAGTTGGGGAACGGATTTAAAGTAATAGATTAAACATGATGGATACTAATCCCTCTTCGAATACATGCTGCGCAAAACCATGAATACATTTGTTAAAAGAGGGATAAAGAGGTTGAAAATTCCTCAAGAAATAGTGTGCTCTCAAGACATCGGAGGGTATGCACTCATATGCTCTGCTATGGACCTGATCAACTTCTTTACTCTACTTTTTTCGGATTCGCTGTTCACTTTGCACCTCTTCTTTCAGCGATCCCCATAAATTCAGTTCCTTAAACATTTAATTTCATACTTCAACATTTAAAGCACGGACGAGTATTAGAAAACCCCTTTGCCAAAGTGCCAAATGGAGAAGTTTCGTCGTCCATCTCCGTCTCCGCTATTTAAAAATAAATTTTGCTTATAAAATGATACGAGTATGCTCACAAATCATCCTCCGCCGAATCTTCTAGTGATCGATTTAATTCCTTTAATAATCTAACAGACTGAAAAATTTTCTCCGATGAAACCCCACAAGGTGGGGTCAATGTAATACGTTGGGAGACCGCGCAAGAGAAATACTGAAAAGGGAAAATACTCGTTCGATATGTGGAAATTTGAATAGGACATTCACGGGGAAGACCTATAAGTTTAGAGGATGTATCAGATTGCATAAATGATTCATTTCCGAAAATAAACACGCTATTCCCTTGCTTAGTAATGCAATAATCTACTGCCTTTTGAAAGGCTGATATTTATAGCTTGGAATAAAGAGCTAATATTTTACCATAAAAAATCTATCTCCAAGAATAGGCATTCGATCACGGAAAGTAGGTAATTAGGGCATAAACTAAGTCTGAAAAAAGTAAATGGTTTATTAAAGCACTGATTTATTTACCAACGATAGAAATAAAAAGAATTGGTGCGCTTCGTGAGGCATCCATTATGAGTTTATCATTTGAAATTTGGGTCATCAACAGATAATGTTTAACAACGATCGTCACTTCGTGAAATACATGCATTGCAATCGCTTTGAAACCAAGCCATATAAACAGCTATAACAGCTATCTAATACATTCGAGTTTTCTTTATTAAACATTTCAGAAGGAGGACAATACACAAAGAATCCAAAGACCAGCACTATATCATCCTTTTCCAGATACTCCATAGACTTAACTTTAAAGGAATCCTTAATTTGCGAATGAAAGATCGGGAGTTCTTCACTCCCTATATTATGGATCACCTCAAAGATTCCTGATTACCATTGCATACAGACGTTAGAGCCTTGTGGAAAGGCAAACGTGGTTTTCTGTACACGTCTACAACAATCATTATATGGAAAAAGGGTTTAACAATGTAGCTTCAATTATAATAACTGAGCAATTTCTTGAAATAATTTTTGATAATATCGAAGGAGAGGAATTTGTCGAATTACCAAAATCGAAGCAAACGAAGGTATAATTCCTAGTTTTATTTGCTAAAAATCGACAGGGTGCTCTTGGCGTATAATATTCCATTCTTTTATTTTGCAAAGAAGAAACCCACGCGTAAAAGCGTCAGTAAAAATAAGACCGAAGATTGAGATTATCGAAACAAGTCCTTAGACCCTTACCTAAACTTGATAACCTAATTATTTGCTCAAAGTCTAATTTAGCCACGCTCCGTAAGGTCACAAGAACACGCTTCTTCAAACTTCAGCTTTAATAGCAGGAAACATATAGTTTGAATCGCATTTTCCTAAGAGCGGATTTGAATACACACAAGAAGATTCCATTTCGTAATCGAACTGCTACTATTTTTAGTGTTTATTACGACCTTAGCAGTCTCATTGATAGTAAAGTTAAGACATTTGCGAACGAAACGGTAATTTACAGGGAAATAGAGAGTAGAGAGGATAGATTAACCCAATCAAATGATTTAGATAAAATTATGAAATGGCACAACTATTGGCAATTAGAGCTAAATGTAGACAAATTTTCAGTAGTTATTAACAGTAACTTATCGATGAAATATCTAGGAGCAACTCCCACGAATAACATAACATGGAGTACCCACATCAAAATATTTGGAAAAGCACCTCGTCTTCGTGAAGAGAATGGTCGGAGCGAAGAAAAAGTTCATTACGACGTTATTTCGCGTTAGTTAGGCCTCATCTTGAGTATGCGTGTTGGGACCCTGCCGATGTGTTGTATTCCGTATTAATCAAGTTAATACAGAGTATTAATTTATAGGACATATTTATAGAAATCACGTTCACAGATTATATAGACGATATAATGCGTCCTCCATGATACACAGGCCGTTCTGATACTGCGAGAAAGTTCAGGGAAATAGATGCTAGAACGAATCGATTTTAGGTCTCATTTGTTCAGCGAACGATTTGCGAAAGTAATCGAAGGGAAGGGAAATAGAGTCATGGTGCATGCACGCCTGGCACACGTCGAAAGGTGGCTTGCAGGGTATATAGAAATTTTATTTTGCTGTGAGATTCATATATATGTATATCGAATCGACGCACAGTGGGCTGAAATCGGAAAAAGCCGGACAAAAGTCCAAAATGGCTTCTTTTGAGATACAGACCTGAAACTTTGCATATATATATACAGAAATGATCGCTGATCATGGAATGGTATGTCATTTCTCATATATCCCATCCGTTACGTAGCTGCTGAGGCTCAAACATGACTAAATTTCCAAAAACACGCCCGATTGAATTTTTCTTCGAAAATCTTATAAGTTAAGTAGATGGTGGACTTGTGGAAGCATTTAAATGGAATAAAAAACGTAATATTCTGGTAACATGATACTTTTCCTATATTGTCTATAAATTTCGATGATCTTGGTCAATATTTGTGCGGGTATTACGTCACAAAATGGCGGACGCTTTTTTCAGGCAAAATTTGACACAAAGTAGACAATATCTTTTGTTTAAGAAAAATGGTCTCTTGGAAATTGCATCAAAATATTCATTAAAGATATTTTAAGAATATCCAGCCGAAATATTTCAAAAATCTTTGCGACCACGAAAATGAACGCGATTTTTTTATCGCGCTGTACGACCCGGGTCCGTGCAGCTGGACCTGGTAGTAGGACTACTCCGTTGGATTGTTCAAGTTGTTTGGGCCTTAACTCTACGAAATCGCCGTTTCTAAGCTAAGTATGTTATCACTGTTGTCCAGAAGTTTTATACTGAAGGTATTAAGAGGATATTTGATCGTGCGAATGTATCAATGGATACTTCACATTCTCGCCGTTTTCATAAATTAACGGGTTTTCTCAAAAGGAGTAAATTGTGATGGATTACTGAATCCTCAAGTTCAGATTCGAGAAAATTTCGATTTCCAGCCGAAAAACAAAACAAAATCTTCCTAATTCAGCTCATATCCCTAATTACGGTAGGCATATTTAATGAGATAGATAGCTACTGATAATTGGAACTGCCAGAGTACGACTAAAGTTCGTCCAACAAACCCGTGATGCTCAGTATTATCAAATGGTCATGGAATGGCTTTTGCTCAGCAAGTTTTTACGGCAAATTAAGGATATCGGTAAAATATCGTGATTCTGTGTATAATGAGGCTGTTGAACGAGTAATTTGCATTTACTGGAGATGATAAAGACTATTATTTTCCTTAAACTATGTTACTTTGTTACTGGTGTTTTTTTATATATCATCCGGCTACCCGTGTGTTTACAAGGGGAAAATTATCGCATATATTAAATTGTTTCACAAACATTTCCAATTCGTGATGTTTCAATAAATATGATAAACTCAGAGCATTTAAAGCACTTTAATTCGAACAATTTCGCGATAAAGTCGAGTTTCGAGTCTTAACAACGATGGCTACAATTTTATCAGTTAGCCGTTTAATTTTTAATCAGTATCAAAATCATCTTAACAATTCAGAACTCAGCCTTTAATATTCTTCTAACTTCCTCATAAATCCTTTACAAATACTAGTTTTCAGTAGTGCAATTTTCCTGCCTATCTGATTTTTTCCGGCGATTATTTCCCGGGGGTTATTTGAAGGTATTAATCCTTCAATTTGTCGTAAAATACTTATTGCCAAGCGAATGCAATTGAAAACGCGAAGCTAATACCGGGTGCAGGGTGACGATAAGAAAAATAAACAGAAAATAGAGAAATGCGTTCACATCTCCGAATATTTAGTAATCCAGCCGGAAAGCGCGCAACTAAACGCACAAAAGTGAAAGAATGTGCGAAGGAAAAGCGGCCGCTTTCACTTTTCTCAGAGCGGAGCGAAAAGGAGATCATTCGGCTAGAAACAAATTAGCAGTTATTGACCAATACGAAACCGATCTCTCCTAACTACACTATATACTATTTCAATTCGGATATCTCTCTCACAAATATAACATTTTCACATAAATGGTAAGTTACTCAATACAAATTTACGTGTTCCTTAATTTAAATCCGATAATTATCATACAAGTCTTTCCAAGGTACCTGGAAGGCCGTCACGACTACCGAATTAGTCCCCACCGCACCTCACCCTACCAGGCAATCCCCACCTGATTTTCGTCGACAGCTCACTCGTCTATGAACTCTGTTTAACGATCTGCTAGTGATTCCAAGGGAAGGACAACCAAGGCACCCGCAGGCAAATAATTCCATTCTTTGACAGTTTGATTTAAAAACGAGTTTATTTACATTCGTTCGTTGCTTTAGTTATTTTACTTCGTGCTACTGGTCTCTCCCACCCAAAAATTTCTATCGAGTATTTCATACCAAAACGAATCCAGTTTCCCTTCTTTGTACTCGTACTTGAAAAGACGAAACTATTGCAGTAAGAGGAAAAGCGTCATTGATCGCAATCTTTGCTTTCTTACCAATATTTCTTAGTCTCTTCTTTTAGTTTGGCGTATCATCAAATATATTCGCTCATTACACTTATTACAAATTCAATTTCTTAACAAATGAATATCTGGATTGAACTCGAGTTAGGATCCACTCGTAGATTTCGAGTCAAATTTTTTAAGTAGCGGAATGATAACGAGAAGCCAACTTTGATGACGGAAAAATTCACGGAAGAATGAAGAACAGCTTGAAGGAAGGACTGAAAATACCCCCTGCCACACGCCGAAAGGCGGCTAGCACGGTATTAATGCAGACGAAAACAAAGTATAAAATATGAAATAGACAAAGACGACTTCCCAATGACGATTAATACTTCGATCATATCTTATTATCGCCAATATTTAGTTGTATAATTACACCCTGACGAATGATCGATCACAATAGTTTCCGAAAAATTTGTCTCATTCTTCAAAATATTTTCATCAGAACTATCTCAAACATCGCGCATTGGTCGATCAGGAAATAAAATTCAAATAATTAAATCTTTCAACATTAAAACGCAGAGCGAGTTAAATTATATGCTTAAAAATTTCCTTTCGTACACAGTAGAACACTGTACACACAAATACACTATTACTATATCGAACATCCTCATTTATTTCGGAAGGTTTGAGAAACTAACAGAAAGTGAACTGTGCGTAGAATAGAGCAATTCTCTCATTTGACGAATTCAGTCGAAATTGCTAAATAAACTGTTGCACATCGACCTCAATGGATGAGAACTCACAAAATCAACTCATTTTTTAACTTTTAATATCTACACAGTTTTATTAGCTTTATTCGTTTGATGATAGAACACTCTTAAACCAACAACTGAAGATCAAAATATGGCATTAATGGTAAATAAATCGGAATCCAAATAATAAATTGTACAAAAGAGGATTCAAGAGAGAATATGCAGGCGAAGAGTAGGTCGAGGGGCTTCGAATATATTTATACATAGAGAGAGAGAGAGAGAAAGTGAAGATATTTAGGCCAAAGAAAGTGAGCGTAGACTCTTCTGCAACAGGCAGCTCCTCCAAACCAAGAGAACACTAATCCGCTCGTTTTTCTCTCTTGTCCACGGCAAAAGCCGTGTTTAATTAACGAAAAACAACATCACTTCATGCGGCAGAAGAGCCTTGCTTCAGATGCCACAAAATTATTATGAAGCGTATCTTCTCCTTCATCTTTTACAGTTCGTTCTCAATGCTAAGTTTCCATTCAATTCTGTCTTTTGATTTCTTTTCCCATTTAAATATTTCTTGGCCTCAAAGATAAATATTTCATTCGTCATTGATTTTTCTTTTCGAAGGTTTCTCGCGGAAGGTTATCTCTAATGAAGACCGTAAAGAAGATTACTCAAAATGTAACTTTCTCCGCTTTTCCACCGAAGATGAAGTGTATAACACATGCAACATTTAATTTCGATACTAGCAGTACTTGGTTACCAAGAGATAGAAATTTGTTTATTTTTTAAAATTACGTTTTCATTTTCTATCCCTATTACAAATTGATTATTTCCTATCTGTCAAGAAGAAAGCTTCAATCTCCTCATCATAGGTCGAGGAGCCGATACAGTTCAGCGAAATATGTACCAAATACATTGCGCGAATATGACCTTCGTGTTCAAAGCCATGCTCTACAAAATGTCCAACTTAAGCAGTATTATCGCATTATTTCATTGCCATTTTAAATAAAAACACTTAGTAACTTCCACAATATATATCATCATCAGCCATTTTCAATCCGACGTCCCAGGTAATTGTATTCTGAACAAATATCAAGGGGTATCTCTTGTAGCTCAATTGGTATTTGTGCTGCAAAAGAATTATATATTGCCTTTTTTTCGATAAGTTTATCCCGAGTCCTATTTTCTGCCCCGCCGTGTTCAGTTCTTGTAGTCTTGATTCTAGATCTTCACCGTTGGTTGAAAAAAGTACTATATCATCTGGAGGGGTGTAAACGGAGGTTGGAGGCGATGTATAGCTCAGGTTCAACCATGCTAAGAAGGCTTCAACAATATCTCCGGCTAAATAGTGAGAGTGGCACTCATCCGTTCACCAACCGGCAGTGAGACAGCCTGATGAATCACTGTCTTTTTCCCTCAAGGCACAATTACAATTTATCATGATGAGCTTCTGTAATGGAAATTTATCCGGACGTAAAAGCACCACACATTCGGATGTCCGGGATGTGGTGGCATTACAGAGGTCCATCATGAAGAAAAGAAATAACCCCCTACACTTCGCAACCTACAACTGCCGCAGCTTGAAGAGCGAAGATCGACTCCTGGAATTGCTCCATGAAGCAGAGAAGATAAAGTGGGATGTCATCGGACTCAGTGAAGTAAGAAGAAAATCAGAAGAACTGGTTACACTCAAGGAAGAGCATATTTTCTATTATAGGGGAACAAAGGATGGAAGACTTGGAGGAGTTGGCTTCTTGATTAACAAGAAATGGAAAAATAATGTGGAGAAAATAGAAAGTGTATCTGACAGAATATGTAAGCTAATCCTAAGGATAAACAAGCGTTACTCTGTTCAGATTATCCAAGTTTATGCACCAACAGCAGCAAGCAGCGAAGAGGAAATTGAAAATTTCTACCAGACTCTCGGCAAGGAACATGACAAGGAAGATCACTATTATAAAATCATCATGGGCGATTTTAACGCTCGTGTAGGTCAGCAGGAAGCAGATGATGCTGTCACAGGAAAACATGGACTAGGACAGAGAAATGAACGAGGTCACCGCCTGGTAGAGTTTGCAGAGTGCACCAATATGTACATAACAAACACATATTTCAAGAAGAATCCTACAAGGAAGTGGACTTGGAGAGGTCCTAATGGAGTAAAAAACGAAATAGACTACATATTGGTTAACAAACTCTACCCAGTTACTAATTGTGAGGTACTAAACAACTTCAACACCGGCAGTGACCATAGGATAGTTAGATGCAGAATGAAGATTAACGTCAGAATGGAGCGAAAGAAGTTGGTCTCAAGCAGGAAACATGAGGTAAGTATTAGAAAATTAGAAGAAAATAGGAAAGAGTTCCAGCTGGAACTTAGAAATAGGTTTTTAGCACTTCAGAGTATATTTACAGAGTCAACTCTGTAAATATAAGCTAAGAAAAACAAATCTTACAGTAATCTTTATATTATATAACAAAGAACATACCGTATTGCCCGGTCCATAAAATGCACTTTTTTCTCTAGAAATTTTAATTTAAGTGGCCTGAGTCTTATGGGCCTAGGGTGGAATTTTTTTCTGATGTCAGAAATAGCAATACAATAGTAATGTAATTTGACTCATGCGTTTAATCTTCTAATCGCCGTCTTTCTTGCAATGTTGCGCTTTTGTTTCATTCTTCCGGAAGTCGACGCTCTTCTGCGAATCTCGTTTCTTTGTTTCACTCATAAGCAACTCAACTTAACAAAAGTGTTTAATCTTCGCTTCGTCCACCTGAAAAACAACCACAGCGCGTCTCACAGGTCCGTGCGCCTTACGGGCCGGGAAATACGGTCATAGAGCGATATTTCTATATTACATTCCATACATAAATATATATTTTCGTATTAGACTTTCAGTAGAGTAATACTAAAATACAATCCATAATGGAAGAGTAAAAGAGGAAACCGTAGGAAGGAAATCTTTGATTTTTAGAACGAGGATTAAAAATTCAAACTCATAATATGAGAATAACACGAGAAAGATTCCCAAAGGAGTTTGTTTGAAAAATCGAGCGCAGTATACGTCATTTTTGGCACCGATGCTCACTCGTTTCCCTCGTATTCTTCTCCGATGATTTCTTCGCTCCGATTGCTCTGCACGTTCTCAATTCGAAAGAAATTCCGTTTTGCTTTCGTAAACAGCTCTTCTCTACTTTTCAGTTCCAACGAAGTCCAACTTCGTTGGATTTCTCCTTCGATTCTTTTCAAAGAGAATGGAAGGCTTTTCGGACGAATCACTATTGTTTTCCATCACTTCGAATCTTCCACTCAAAATCCCTACAGAGTTCAATCGAACCACACACGGCTAATTTTAGACCAAAATAAACAAGAAAAGGGCGGTTAAGTTGCGCAATTTGCAAAATACCTACGGAAAAAGTAAAATATTACAAGGCACAGATTATCAAGTTAATAATTGATGCGGAACAATAAATATGCTCTATAAGCATTATTACATTTACTCATAAGCATTATTACATTTACACTCATTTACATTTACAGCCGTACCTGAACCCACTTAACTTTGGCTTAATCGAGTTATATAACCATGCATTTATATCGCAACCCACTTTCCTACATTTCTATTTTAGCTTTCAATTGACCAGCGATGAATGAATGAAAATGGAATCGGAAAAGAAATAAATAAGACTCGAAACATTTGGTTGTAGTGCGGAGTTGCCTAATCTTTCCTAATCCAATGCATGCCAATGATTCGCAGGTTAAACAGAAGTCGTCTCTGAAAGTAAATTAAGAAATATTAAATTATGTCTATAGAAATGTAAATTTAACTGAAACCGCAGCAGAATTTCCCTTTAAGCGATAGGCGTCGTTTTCGCTTTATTTTCTCTCTTTCTTCGAATGTTTTCTTTCCTGTCTCGAAATGTTCACATAATCGGAGGTAGTCGGAGGTCCAAATCAGCTCTTCTCTAGCTCTCGATTGGGTCTAACGGCAGATTTCTCCCGAATTACCGCTCTGATATAAACATTTGTGAGAGAAAGAGTGGAAAATTCTCACGGAAGACCCAATCAAATGAAAAAGAGATCTTAATCGTCAAAAGAGAAAATCTCAATGAAACTTTTATACAGAAAACATAATCGACGTTAAATCAGCAGCAATAATAAATCATCGATCCCGGAGAAGTACCTAAAAGTTTGCATGTTAATCTCTCCACGAAAACACTTTCGTAGGAGTCACTAAACGCACTTCAAACAGTGTCAATCTCAATCACACTCGCCACAGAAAATAAGACAAACATTCATTCTGCCGAAGTACTTCGATTGTTAGCAAATAAGAACTATAATTATCTTACAATTGACTGTGGTTGTTTAGCGAGCAATCGGAACAAACTGGAGGTATTTAGATAGGACTATAAAGAAAGCAAATGTAGGCTCATATATGACCTCTTTGTCCCATACGGTTTAATCATTACTATTAACTGCACCTACAAATACTACCGGCATAACTGTTTGTGTTTTTAATTTATATCATTAATACACAGCGCTTTACTTTTAAAATGAGTGTAATTATCGTCTCTTTACGGAAATGTCAAGTTAATGATTTACTCTTTATTTTACTTTTTTGTGTAATATATGTGAAATATTTCTTAAGTGAACCGACTGTCTGGTGAAAAATCCTTGGGAGATGTCTCGGGTGAAAAGCCTGTGTGTGAATCGTCCCTGGGCGAACCGTATTTTGCTCGAAAGTCTTTGGATGAAACGCCCTTGGGCGAAATGATCAGCGATCAGGAAGCAAAATAAGTGATGAGGCGTATGTAAATGAGTGTGAGAAGGCGAGGGGCGGGCGAGAAGAAGAGCGGAATTCGCGAGAGATACGTATGGGTGTGGAGAAGTGGGTCGGCGCGAAAAAGAACAGTAAACGACAATTGCGTCAGCGTGACCCACATAATGGATATCATTTGAAAATCGAGCGGCAGAAGAAATGCAGCGCAAATTGGAGACCTTTTCCTCGATTCCGATGATTTACGAGTGAAAGCGCTCGGAATCGAATCAAAGAAGAGTGGGGGATACTTTTTTAAATATTTCATAGAACTCAGCCTCCATTTCAATGTCTTTCGAGATTGTCATCAAAAAGGAAAAGAAATTTCAAAAACGAATGTTCTTCAATTGCATTTCTTCATCACACTGAGGCTTATTCTCATAGTGTTCGGCAGTTCCACGGAGTTTACGGAAAGGAGATGCGATCAATTTTGCTCTCAATGGGTATTTCTGTAACAATTATAGGTAATTATTTCCTATAAGATTCATAATAATAATAGCTGGTACCTAATTATGTTCTTCAATGTTCCGTAATTGGGAATAATTTAGCAAAAGTGACAAAAAAAAACCGCAAGCAATAGAAAGAAAGATCTAAAGTAAATAGAAATGGAAACTGAAATCATTAGACGAGAGCGAAACAAGAATAGAATGGATGTGTGAACAAAGAAGAAATATCGCTTCCTGTGTTTATGAGATCCACAGTCACAATTGTGTAAGAAAAGCCGAAAATAGGAGGGAGGGAGACATGCTGGTGGAATTCATACCTCGGTGGGAAACGATCTATTCTTCGGCATACTGTGAAACCCTTAATAATCTGCGGAAAAACATTGCTGTGAATGCTGACTGCTGGTGATTGCCTCCTTCACGACAACGCATCACCCAGCGCGGCCCACCCGAGATCTTCTCAACTCCTTTGGATAGAATTTTGTCACCCACCGGGTACAGTCCGGATTCTGCGCCTAGTGTTTCATCTTTTCACTAAGCTTGAGGAGTTTTTAGGAGGTAAAAATGTTACTGATGACGAAGAATTAAAATGGACTTTGGGGGAGTGGATTTGGAGCGAGATGTCTTCGACACTGTCGTACAAAGGCTGGTTCCACGCCTACAAAAATGCATTGGTCTGCACGAAGATTATGTAGAAAAATAACTACATACCTGAGGTACAATTTCTGTAAATTTCATGAAAATATGCGCACTTTCCGATTTTTTAAAATAGAGTAACCTAATTTACAGAAGAACTTGCAGCAGAAAATACTTCAACTTTGAAGATTCGGCACCGAAATAATAGACTCAGCATTACTGAAGAATGTGAGAGAATATTCTGTTGGCGAAACTTTTTCATGAACACGTTCTCTACTAAAGGCAGAATGATTTAAATGGTTAATAATTAAATTTAAATAATTTAAACTTATTCGAACTTTTTTACCCACTAATACACTCCTATCTTCCGTAATTTAACTATGTACCTTTGCCAATTTTCTTATTTGTTTGTTGTTTTTTTCTTTTGCAGTTAGTTTTCTTTCCTTTTATATGTTTAGATATTTTTGCTTTTAATGTATTGTTTTCGTATTTGTTTATGCATTGTTTTGTTTCATTATGTATTAAGTTTTGATATTGCTATGATTGTTACGATTCAATGTAATAGGTTTTGGTTTCTGGTTACATTTCTGTTTGTTTTTAAATCCTATTAATCTACATCTACATAAATACCCTGCAAGCCGCCTTCCGGCGTGTGGCAGGGGGTGTAAACACCAAGGGCAGAATTACTTCTTTAATTTATTATTATCGCGTATCGTTCGCGGAAAAAAAAGTCCCTAAATCGATCTGTCCTCGCGTCTATTTCTCTTATTTTACGCTCACTGTCGGATCGGCCAAAGTAGTAGGGGGTTGCATAATACCAATTATGTATTTCCTCTGGATTTATCTAACAATCGCAGCCTAGCTTCTAATCTCCTTTCTTTCAAGGATTCCCAAGCTGCGTCTGATAGCATTTTCTTTACGCTTGCTTCTCTATCGTAGCACTTTTTAACAAAACGTATCGCCTTACGCTGCACTTTCTCGAGTTCGCGAGAGTTCGTTTCATCCGCTGGGTCCCATATACTCGCCGCATATTCCAGATGGGGCCTAACTAACGTGAAATAGCATCGCTCTCTAACCTTTTCATCGCATCTACCTACAATACGCTTTATAAAACCGAGCTTTTTAGTTGCTTTACCGCACATTTTTCGAATGTGTGTGCTCCAGTTTAAATTATTGGTAAGGGTGATTCCAAGATATTCTACTGAGTCGACTACATTTAAATTCGCTCCACTAATTTTGTACGGGTAGTTCTGACGCAATTGTTTCCTTTCGAAGAAATTTACTACAGAGCATTTATCTACATGCCATTTTTCGCACCACATTTGTATATGAGCTAAGTCGTTTGAGAGTGAAGCGCTATCTTCGTCATTTGATATTTCTCTATATGTTACCGACTCATCCGCAAAAAATTAATTTGTAGTGGGGGACCCTGTCGAAAGCTTTCTTGAAGTCAAGGAAAATAGCGTCCACTTGCTTTTTACTTTCGGCAGACTTTAAGATTTCATGGACGAATTAATTATATTAATAAATAAATAATCTTCACTGTAACTAGCCATTATTATACCAGACCCTAAAGCGAAAATTATTTTAAGTCCATGTTAAGTCTAAATTATAATTCCTAGCTACAGGGAAATCGTTAAAAATTGAAGTCTACATTGTATTCAGCAAATATCCCATATTTTCGGCTGGGCGATTGCCTTTTGCCTCACAATATCATCGATTCACTTTTAAATCAGAAAAGTAATTTAATCTAACGCTCATTGGCGATAAAAAAGAAATGTCAGTTCCGCGAACATTAAGACTACGAAAAACTTGCTGTCTTCATAAGTTTCGAAAGACGGAATCATTAACGTACTACAAATGATATATTTTTAACGTAAATATCAAAAGCTACACTTCGTATCTTGGAAATTAAGTGAGTTTAAAAGGAGCACCGAATTCTGATTGTCATAGCGAGTAATTCGTCGATGAATGGAAACAGTAAAAGGAAACACTTGTGCAAAAGAGAGAGCAAATTAATTTGCTGAATTCCAACTCTAACTATTGGGTTAAATACAAATATAAACATTCTCAACATAAAATCACATAACTTAATTACAACAACGTTACAGCCAGCAAATGGGCGATTCCTTCAAAACTATAAACACAATTATAGTCGGTATTATAATGTACAGTCAGCATGGAGGTTAAATTTAACGTAATCGATAGTTAAACCTTAACCAGTAATTAAATGATAATTTAATTAACTATCAGATTAAGGGACATTCAAACCTTCGCCTTGTGGTTAACTGCAATGCATCATGGATGTAAATATGTAAAAGTAAATTCTAGCGTCAATTAGTATAGATGGTAGTGAGAATTTCCAAGAACCATCATTAATACCCCAAATCTTTACAATGATTACTCCAAAATCTACCTAAGATACCTAAAAACGGAATTTTTAATCACCCTACTCGAATATACATGAAATGACTGGGAATTGTTACAATGCGACATTAACCAACCGAGCGTCCGAAAACGCGTATGAAATACTCTCCGTCAATACATCTAACACTATTTATCCAAGCGGAAGCTTACTAACTTAAGTAGTACATAGTTAACAAAAGGTGCGAACGGTTTTATAATACACCGCACGCCCCAATTAAGCTTAACCTTCAAGATAGAAGATTTGATATTGTAATACAGGGCCAGTCATTGCCCAAATACCGCTTACGAAATTAAAATCTGATAAATTACAAACCACAAAAATTATAATACTCATTTCCTAAATCAGAGAGAGAAGGAGGTGTGTGCATATTAATGTAACGAAGAAGCGTTACAAGAAATTTAAATTTAAATCTAACTATTTCTCCAAAAAACGACAATTTATGAAATTTATTTCCATGTTGTAATTGGTAAGTTTCTTTAATTTAAGATGTGTAACTTGGTTTTACTTATTTAGAAAATAAAGTGATTATCGTAGCGTTCCACACAATACTCGTAGTTTTGTAGAAATTGTAGACAAATGTCTACAATTAGGAAGAGCGAAGAACGAATATCTGAGAAAAGAAGAAAGGTTTTTTGTTCGGCGATGTGAAGCACTAATATTAGCGAAGGATGTCTTTACTCGCAAACATTCGATAAAAAAGGTACTTTCCCTCCAACGGATGGATACTGCGAAACCTTACAAAAAGAAAGCGTACAAATGCTACATTTGGTGAAAAATGACACCCATCGAAGAATATTTTAACAAAGATACGAGCGGTAAATAAAAATAATTTCTTTCGCAGAATTATTAGAGAGGCGATTGCGCAGTTATTATAAATCCAAAGAGCAACATTTCAGGCTTCAGACAAACACCGAGAATGCGTTTCCGCGATCGAAGTCTGACTTCATTTTTCCAAACGTAAACGAAGCCCGTCAATGAGAGCGGACGCGGTGAAAACGATCGCTGAAAATGTTAGAGAAAATATGCAACTATCTCAACTTACCAACCGCTTTTTTTAAAACGAACTTTTCTACAATCGGACTTTTCTCGTACTCCATTATGACTTCAAGATGCGAACTTAATTTCGACATAAGAACCGATGTGCTTTCATAATCACGAGTACTGTATTATGTATGCCCATGTAAATGACCATGCAATTAACCTCTCCCTACTGTTATTTTTTTCTGATTTGACAGAATTTACAAACATTTACACACTTTGACAAAATTTACGTGCATCGTCATGATCTTCCTCTATTGTAGTATAAAACTAAGAAAGTGAATGTGATTCCTATGAGATTTTCTTCTGATAAAGATGGAAAAGCTCTTAGAGAAAGGGACCCCTCCGTGAGATTTGCTACACGCATTAGGCTTATCTCGTGTCATTTATAACACAATATATAAGCCAATTATTCCACCAATGTGTGGGAATTTAGGCAGGAAAGATTCATTAAATGATCAGCTGTCTCTGAGTTTAGAATCCGATCGGATTTCTCTCTCACAGCCATGAGCTTCTCTGCTTCGTTTTTACCCTTCTGGGACCATATTGCAACCTTAAGATGTTTAAATGACGTTTTTGCTTTTCAAAGTTTCTAAAACAGAACAGATTAATTGATTTACCGTAAGATTCAATGGTAAATTAGGTTTGAGAGGCGAACTTTTTGAGATACGAACTCCGGTCTGGAATGAATTAAGAACTAAAAGAGGTTGGAAACAATGCATTCGATGAAAAAAGCCGATGAAGAAGTGATTCCAAAGGTGTGGAATCTTCAGTTTAAATACGGCCTTTTCCGCCATCAAAGCGGCCTTTTTCTCATAGGAATAATAGGAGTTCTGAGACATAGAGAAAACGCAAAATTGCATACAATCCGTGGGGTTCTACTCAAAATGGAAAAAAAATCTAACCAATTGTTTCAATGAAAAATGTATTGAGATTTAACGAGATTACTACAATTTAAATCTATTTTATACTAAAATCTATTTTATCCGTCTTATACATGAAAATTTTGTTGTCGCATCAGTATTAGATCATTTCGATAATAAAACTCTTCATTATACAAAAAAAAATAAAAAACTAAATACTTAAATCTTAAATTTTCGTTTACACGAGCATATTGTTGAAGGCATTCCTTGTCCGACAGTACAATATTTTTATCATAATGATGCGAGAAGGAAATAAATTCCTAGCAGATATTCCAGATACCGTTTCAGAAACAGTAGGTAACAAAAACAAAATCAACAGAAGATGTCTTTTCTACACTGCTGAAATCCAAGACTTTTAGAAATGGAATCCTTTGGAAGAATCTTCAATATCAGAGTCTTATGAAACTATATCCTGCTTCAAACTAAAATGTTCTACTTGATGCAAATGACTTTCCGCAAATTAGAAAGAAGTAAAAGAAGGCAAATTAATCGAGAAGCCCTGTTTTGGAACGGAATACGCGAGAAAAAAGAGTGATGAAAACCAACTGGCGAGCGTAAGTAATGAGTAATGCCCCACATTTTTTCCAGCCAAAACCAAGGCTAGTAATTCAAAATTAAAGTTTTAAATTCTTTGAGATTTCACACGTGTACGTGCATAGTTTCAGTTTTCTCCTCCAGATAGCATAGCTGTAGGAAATTTTCAAACTGCCGTCTGATCGTGATACTCGTCACAGACAACGTGCTGTGATTGAATTTCTTTGCATAGAGAAAGGAACGGTAGGGAATATTCACAAACGTTTTTTTTTCAATGTCTATGGAACATCTGCAGTCGATAGGAGTACAGTTGGGCATGGAGGGTGAGTGAATCAGAAGGCGGATGAAAGTGAAAACCTGGGACCATAACCAGAGCGAGGACTGGTACCGGCAGGGCATACATGCCATAGTGAATTGCTGGAGGAAGGCAATATAACTTGAAGAAGATTATGTGGAAAATACATTGAATAGATAGAATATCATTCTTTAATACCTGTCAATTAATTTTTTGTAGAGTATATAGTTTTTGAGAAAAATAATTGGGGCATTACTTTGTGAACGACCCTCGTCGCGGATGCTTTGAGTTTGGAGAAGCGTAAAAACACGAATGAAGATCATGTAGCGAAACAAGAACCAGTTTCTTTAAATGCGATCATTGCGCAAAATTAGCGAACAGAAAGAAATAATTGGATGGATGAATTGGATCTTACATTCAAGGAAATGCAAAAATGTAGTTATATAGGTTTTACGCAGAAATATATCGCCTTAACAGAAAATTCTGCTTATAGTGAAAATGGAAGACTTAAGGGGCTGTACTTCACAGCTCTTAAAAATGTCAGCTTCAAAACAGTGTACCCATTCGATACAATGTATTCTGAGTCTTGAATTCATCATGTGAGTGCATAGTGAGTTGGGGAGTATCGGAATGCGCTTTTTTCTAAATTTAATCGGATTAAGAGCCAAACTTTAATAGTTTCATAGAAAAACTCCAAGATTTGCCAACGGCGGTCTATTATTATTACGAATATTTCCAACAAATCACAGATGCAAATCGCATAAACCCCAAATTACATGCAATAATAACAAACCGACAGAGGCGCGACAAAAAATAAGATAGAGGCGAATATGTCAATCAAATCTTCATAGAGTTGGATCTAAAATTTTTGAACTTAATTCGACGGTTGAAAATTCCTTTTTTAAAAATTATGTCAGTACAGTTAAAAATAACGGCAAAGAATCTAAATTAACGAGGTCGGGATTAATAATATTAATTGATAATTAACGAGGTCGGGAGAGATGAGTTTGAAGGACGAGTTTGACCGAGTGATGAAAAATTAGCGAGTTTTGATCTATGTTTTTGACTTGGTTGAGTCAAAGTAAACGCCAATAAGGAACTAAATATTTACGTGAGAAAAGTTCAAAGAATTATACAGAATATCTGAAGTACACGGTAGCACGTAGAATACAAACGCTACGGTAGAATTTCAAACTCAGTTAAAAAAAAACCTTTTCCTAATTTGCCATCTAAGTTAAAATTATTTCGATTCCAAATAATTTTAACACCAATTTGAAATCACGAACTATCTAAATTACCTCCTCGATTTCGCTGCTTGAATAATGCAGACGTTTCATTCACATTATCTTTACCATTTTGAATTTCCTTTCCATTTTCTCGATAACAACAGAAAGAATTCAAGAGGAATGGTTTCAAAATGAACCAATAGATGATTCTAAAGATCTTCCAACGGATTTCAAATGCTTTTTAAACATCCTCCGACAGCGTAATTTATCATAAATAAGCGACTATTAAAATCAATTTTCTGTCAGTGAATCAAGTTTTCGTCAATAATTTACTCTTTCAATATCTATTCTTACTTGCGATAAGTTTTTCTCTTTTCAGGGGCAGATTTTCAAAACCGCCGCCCGTCTTCTTTCGTAATCTGATGAATATCACTTCCGACCAATCAAAATGCGCTTCAACTTTCTCGTCCAAATGACATCCCCTCTTGTATTGACAACTCCTTTCAGAATCCTCTTCCACTTCACTGTGCTACGTACTTCGAAAAGACGCAGATCTGTGTATTAAATCCCTAAATCTTCTTTTCTTCTTCAAGGAGATATTTGCGGGAGACTTAGGGAAATTTTTAGCAAAAACGAGGTGTACAAAGGAAAGGTATTGCACAAACCCTCTATTTTGTGAACCTGTTTCATGTTTTTAAAACCTGTTTGTACCTGAGAAACGATTCTTCCAAACCATAAATTATGAAATTATTCCTCTATTCTAACACTTAACTAAAGAAGAGATACAGCCATCTTCTTCCATCAATCAGACGTATTTGGAATGTAATTTAAATCTGAATATCTGCTGGTCTCCCGTTTTGACTCGCACAGAGGTCTACTCCTTTCTTGCAATCCCATGCTCACAATCCCACGCTCACACGGAACTCAACCGTTTAATGGCAAATTACTTAATACAGTAAATGACGACAATCCAATATACTGCTTACAACGAAAGATATGCACAAATGCAGGGCCGTAGTGAGGGCGGGGCAATCGGGACTCGTACCCAGGGTGCAAGTTATTGTGGAGGCGCATAACTGACGTTCCAAATTAACGAAGTCAAAACACCCGTCTTTTGTATTCTAGGAAATTTCAAATCGATTCCGAAATGAAAAACATATTGAATGTGTTAGAGGAGATCGTTTCTGCCGCAAAAATAAGGTGCATTATGTAAAGATGATGGGAATCAACAAGTGCTAAAGGAGATCAATTTTAAGATTTCCATAGGAAAGACTTCTAACCTTATATTTTCTTCTTTTAAATACCTTTTTGGAAACGTATGTCGTGCTAAATTATCTAGGTGTGTTACTCTCCGACAGCAGTCGTCAAAGCCGCTTCTATTAGAGAATTAAAGAAGGCAAGAACTAAACCTTAAACTTTCCACTTTTAGTGTGGAAACTACGAAGTGCCTTCTTTAATTCTCATTATGGCTTTCCACGAAGTCCAGCCTAATACTATAGATTTTATCCGCTTCTATTACTTCTTCGATAGCAATTATGAAAGAGGAAAGACATTTTATAAAGAACTTTCACGCAACGCCGTGAACAAGAGGTGTCTCTACAGCAAAATGTTACTAAAGAATACTTTTTGGAGGTGTGACGAGATGCTACTGACAAATATAACCAATCAGCCGAATTTTAATGAGATTCCCCACCAACACGAATTCAATGTAATCTTCCGAATTTAATTTCCAAATTTGAGCACTTCTACTGACCGTACGATCAATACGCAATATGCGACACTTGAGTAATCCAAAAGCGATTTCTAAAAGAAAAGCAACTCTCCAGACAAATAGCAGTGAATGGAACGAGAGACAGAAATGAGAGGGGAAACAACGCCGCAACAATTTAACCAAAGTTTAGAATTTGAGGAATGTTTCGCTAAAAAGACATTAAATATGCTCAGTCATAGCTTCCGAAGTTGATGGAGCTATACTTCTCACCCTGCCTAGGGGTGCCGGGCGGCGGCAGCGTCTTCAGGGCGGCGACAGAACCACAGCAAACCATCACTATCATTACAACATCATTTGCTGTTTTCTGCAAGATACGACTTATCTTGGTGAGATCATGAGGTGGAATCAAAGACTGAAATTAAATATAAGGGGAAAGAATTACGGATGATTGAAGACGAGAAAGGAATATTTGTGCAGTTAATTTAAACGAAAAATTGCAATCGATAAAAGATTTTCTGATACCAAGAAAAAATTTTCTTCAAGTTTTTGAATATATCTTTTCTAGAGATGTGATCAGTCTTTCTTAATTTGCAAATTGCGTGTTTTATTGGCGGAGACTGCGGCTGCTGAGATAATCAAAAGTAATGTGAACTATTTAGTCATAATGACCATTCACTATGTCCGCATACATACGGAATATGAATAATTAACAGTTACTGATGTTTTGTGAGCAATATAAAGTGGGGAACGAACTCATGAAACAATGGACTTTCAAAGTCATACAAAATAATTTTACCTGCAAATGAGAAAATCCATGTTTTGAAATTCAATTTTAAGGAGTGGCAAATTATGTACGCACACGGGCGGAAGAAAGGCCGGGCGCGGCTCTGGACCCCAGTGCCAGAATCGCACTTTGAGTCCTTGGCGTTCGGCTGTAATTACACGTTGCCAGTATTTTGTTGAGAGTGGCGAACTAACCTACGACGCCCAGGAGATAAATCGACCTTCTTAAAGGAAATGCCAATCAATTCCACTTCGGATTTCGATGACATTTGGTTGGACAATAGCGCTCTAAATACATTCCACAAATTACCACATTAATTCGTATTAAGTTTATGCGTGAATAACACTTTTATTCAAGTCGACACTTCCGTCCGAAATAGCTTGGAATGAGTGTTTGGGTGAATATTCCGAATATTATAGGATTTTGACGTCCTTTTTAGGAAAGGAGTGAACTTCTGTATACGAGAATACGAGAAAAGGAACCGAGAATTTTCAAAATCGATCAGTAAGGGCACACTCAATACAAAATATCTCACCGAATTCACTACCGTGTCAGGTTCCACAGGGAAACTCGCAGTGCCGGCACAAACCAAAAAAATGGGAGAAAACAGGAAAACGATTATTTATGTGACAGCAAAAAGGTAGCAAAAGGGAACGTGTGGAGGAATCAGAGCGTATATATTGTGGTAAAAGAGAGAATTTGAGGGAAATGAAAGTGGACTCGATCAACGAGGCATAACGATTAAGTGGGGAAACCGATCGACAACACATCAATCACTATACTTATCACTTTCTTTTACACTCAGTATTACAGTTTTTATTAATACTTTTGGAATCACTTTACCCAATCATTGAATGACGACTCTCATCCATAATAAACAGTGTTTGAGTCTTAACAAAACTATGGCGGAAATCGTTATTATGCATAGTCTAAATGTTTTTTTTCAGTAAAAGTAAAGTAAAGCTATCTATTTATTTTTTAAACAAATACTCTTATTTGGTTTCATAAAATAAGACTGTAAAGAAAATTGAACACTTCTTTCTCTTTAAATAATGTTCCTCCGATCTTCTCATTGGAATATTTTTCAATTGTATTTTTTGTATAGAATTAAGGACATCAAAAGTAACAGTAATCTTGTCTCAGTCTTGTCCACTGCTGTGATTATGCAAGAGCTGTGCGATTGATAATACTGAGTGATTCTACATCATGTAATTCATTTTGGTCACTCATTGTGAAAGGTTTTCACACGGTCGTTGAGCTCGGCTACTATCACACTATTATCGCGCAGAGAAGAAAGCAGCATCTAACTAGTTCACTTTTAATCTTGCATTTTGAGGGACTAGGTGAGAATCGGTAGGAGGAAGGCTGCCGTTTATCACCATCACTTTTAAATAGAATACATGCAGAGGAAATGGAAGCAGGAATGAAGCTTGGGAAGAAATAGACAAGAGAATGAAAGTAAGCGAAAGTTAGCGGGGAAAAGGTAAGTTATGCAGACGATAAAGCTATTGTGTGCGATTCCGAAAGGAATTTACTAATGATAGTTAATGAACTAAACGATAAAGCAAGGGAATTTGGAGTGAAAATATACGTAAGAAAAAATAAAGTATTAAGATAAGATACTTTAGTTTTTCCTTACTTAAAATAAGAAAAACTTCGGTAATTACCATAGGAAGCTATTAATTAAGGTTTTTATTTAAAAAGCTATTATTTAAATTTTTTAGCACTTTTAACAGAGGGTCTTCGCGCAGAGAGAGTTAACTATTCATTAAATACCCAAACAAAGACGATTAATACTTTTAGAAGAGGCGCCATTGCGGTATACGTCTTCTAAACAGTTTTCCGGAGTTAGTGTACACTGGGTTATAACGATACGATCTTCCTTAGCAACCGTAATAACAAATGGCAAAGGCTCTTCTTTGGTTTGTCCATCATTACAATCTGTACCACTTACTAAAGGCATAAAGTGTACTGAATTATTTTTCAATATACCCTCAAATTTACGAAGCAAAAAGTTTTCTTGCCATTTTGTGGATTTATTTTATTTTCCGACTGAACTGCGACTTTGCTGCTAAACTGAGCGCACAAATTGAATGATAAGCAAATAATATCAGTCAGAAGGGAAGTGCACGAAGAGAGATGAAAATAGAACGGGAATAAGGAAATCAGTGCGGCGCACTAAATTGGAGGAAATGGGTCGGACGATTACCGGTGGAACATTTCCATACTCGACAAACAAAATGCGATCGATTCCGCAGATGTCGACTTATTTGGTTTTAATCTATCGATGGATCGAAATGTGAGACATTTCAGCGTAACTGAGGTGTTTATGAATAAACGGTTTGATTAAAAAGGCGCGCAGAGGCAATCGATGCGTCGTCGAAAATGGGCATCGCGGCGCCGTCGGGACGCCGTGGCACCGAACAGAGGAGCTGCAGTGGCCAGTCATACCAAATGCTATATTCACAGTAAGCGGATGAAAGGAACTGCGGATAATACAGAAAACTTCATCGATTCCGCTTTCTCCCAATTATTTACTATTTTCATGCGATGTAAAGGAATTAGAAAAACTTGGTAACAACCATAAGATGTTTATCCTCAAGATTACACGAGCGGGTTTCTGATAGGCAGCCTTCATCATTGACCTGATGATGGCTGTGTAGCAGAAACCGGTCGCATAATTAACATCTTGTGCATATGTCAAAGTATTTCTTATACCTTCAGACTGTCTTTCCACGCAGTCTGGCCAGGTTTGTTAGAATTTAAAGGAAATACTGTTATCACGGGACAGATTCAAATCCATTTCCATTAGAACGAAATATTTGAAGTCTGAACTTAGAAAGTTGACTCCATGTAACTTCTTTAACCCGATGCAAAAATGTCGGACAATCAAGTGTTAGAAGAGCATAATTAGACACTTCAATCTCTCATTAAATATACCAGTCCAGTCCGTCTTCTCTCCCTGTAGGGATACTGGATGGTGGCTCCAGGCCTCTGCAGGCTTTATCCACCATTAGCACATTTATAATATATAAGGAAAATGACATTCCTAAGTATGTTATGATAAAAGAATCTAATGAACATTATAGTGAAACTTGTTGCTAGAAATATTTTGAATAGTTTGACGGTTTGTTTGGAAAGTTCAATCTCTCATTAAATATACAAAGAGGTACTTCGACTTACGATCTTTATTCGTTCCAGACCGGAGCTCGTATCTCAAAAAGTTCGCATATCGAAATCAAGTCTTCCATTGCATCTTACGGTAAATCAATTCATCCGTTCAGTATTAGAAACCTAAAAACCAAAAAGACATTTAAACATCCGTAGGCTGCAATGTGATCCCTGAGGGACGAGAAAAAAACGAATTTGACCGTAATCGCTTAAATCATTTTTTGGTTATTTGCAAATAAAATCTTCGAACAGTTATGAAAATATGTAGTAAAAAAGGACTTAACCTATGACCGATCTCTTTGGTCGACTTCTCTATCACTAACAGAATTTCTTCTTCTGAAAATGGAAAAATGCAAACAAGCAGAGAAGCTCGTGGCTGTGTGAGTGAAATCCGATCGGATCCTCAACACTGAGACAGCTGATCACTTTAGTGATCTTTCCTGCCTAAATTCCCACACGTAGAATAATTGGCTTACATATTGTGTTATAAATAAAAAGGAGGTAAGCTTGGAAAATCTCACGGAGGACTCATTCTCTCTAAGAGCTATTGCCGAAGCTATTTCATCTTTATCAAAAATTAATCTCATCATCTTTCTTAGTTTTTTACTACAATAGAGGAAGATTTAGGGTCCCCCTAAAGATGCAGGTAAATTTTGTCAAAGTTTGTAAATTGTTGTAAATTCTGTCAAGTTAGACAAAAGTTGCACCAGGGAGAGGTTAATTGAGTGGTCATCTAAATGTGCATACAGACTACAGTACTCGTGATTATGAAAGCACCTTTTGGTTCTTATGTCGAAAGTAAGTTCGCATCGCGAGGTCATAATGGAATACGAAAAAGTTCGTACGTCGAAAAGTTCGTATGTTGAGCAGTTCGGGAGTCGACTGTAGTAGGTTTGTAGGCGTTTGTAACAGAAGCAGAGAAGAGAAAATCAAAATAAATGGAGAAATGAAGAAGATAAACTGAAGCGGTTAAGTGCGGAGTTGAATTTCCATTTCCTGCCTTGTTCAGAAATGGGAAACCTGAGAACATGCTCTAACACTCTATTGGTACAAACGCACCATCTATGGCCGTCATTTCACCAATTATTTGAAATTATATGATGCATTTTATATGATGACTAATAAACCCGGTCAAGCATGACGGAACTTAATTTGGTTTAAAAATATATCCATTATCGTATATATCTGGTCCCCCTAAGCACAAAAAATTCCGTCGTAAGATCATAATAACTCAATCTATTTCCTACCATTATTTATAATATTTATTCTACTGTTTTCAAGCCGTGAAAGCCTATTTTACGTACATTTCTTACAGAAAAATATAAGAACTGGTTAACCCCGTGTACTTACATGGGATAATTCATGAAATCAACATTCAACGATGACCTTAGTCGTCAAAAAGATGGATTGCTCATTTCCCAAAAATGTTACGAATTTATCAGGAAATATATCAATATTTCACGACTAAAATAAGAATCTTTGATCATCTTCCTTTCTTTTGACACTTCTCTTGATTTCGTAAGACCATTATTTCTTATTTAATTCTGTAAAAGAAACATCCTCTGCAGGTAACGAAAACTTAATTTACGTTCATCTCTTATTGAAACGTATTATGGGCTCCTGGGTTCCAACCCGGGCCTTTACAGAAATGAGAATAGTGTTCCTAGGAGTTTCACCACCGTAGAAACACAATGCAGTTTGTTTGAGATCTCTAACTCAAGCCGTTTCTGTGATAGATAGGGGGACGGACGGACAGACATTTGCTTTTTAAATATATGATTGCATTCAATATCAAAATGTTCGCTTTTAGATTAAAAAATTGCTCGCTTTTCGAGAAATGGATAAAATCTCGACACATTCAAACACATTTATCGAAATTTCGACCAAGACGTTTTTAATTGAAAAGTTGAAAGTTTTTCCCCTAAATGTCCGTGGATACTCAAGATTTCACCGAATCAAAATGTATGACAATCGTAATCAGAAAACGTGAAATTGTTGAGAGCGAGGCTCCAGAAAACAGCATTTCTCACGAGAAGTATTTCAAGACAGCTTGCTGGATATCAGCAGAAAATTTTCTGTTAATAAGATAACTAACAAAAGTAATTAAAGAGAAATTCTTTTTTGTGGTAATCCATCATAATTTATTTATTAGAAACCACACATGGTTTAGGAGTAATTCTGTAGCATTGTTAATCTTTTGTCTTTCTTATAAAGCTGTTTAAATACGTTGATAATGTAAAACAACAGACTGAGCTGTTTCGCCCTTTGAGCTAATGATCTTGAAACCATGCAAATGTTTTGAATGTTGTTCACGCTTCACAATAACGAGATTCTTTCAAATAATTGGAAGAAAGATGGTATAAAAGAGAAGAACCATTGGTGGAAACGTACAAACGGCGTACAAAACTAAAATTAATTAATGAGGAAATTAGACGAAAATCGTTAAAGAATCCGAAATCAGTGCTCAAAAACCGTGAAAACAAAATTTCGTTAGCAGAGCGTTTCTCGGACGGAGGCCATATGACGAGGTTTCTACGCCGACAACGTCAAAAGTAGACCATCCATTGAGTGGCATTTGAGGCATTACCAACGAAAAGTGAACACAATTAATATGATTAGACCTGAATTAGTGGAATGCCATTGAAAGCAGAACCTCGTATTTTACAAAATACTGCACATTACACGACTAAGAATATTCACTAAGAATTTAGAGGCAGATTGTAAGGTTATCTTCAATGGTGAACACAATAACCTGTTTACGGATACCATTTTGAAGTGGTTTTCCTTTTACAAGCCGCCACGCTTTGATGCTAATATAAAGCCAGGAGTGAAGAAGTTAACAACCTTGCGGTGATAAAGACATGAAAGACAAACGTCCAGTAGTTTTATATAAAGATTTGTATAATGTGAAAAAAAGCCATCGAAGAAAATAATATAGTGAAAACAGCTGAATTGCCACTGTAGAAAGCGACAGAAATAATATAGACAAAGTCTGATTAATGTATCGTGAATTAATACCTATATGCTAACAACAATCTTTGACATATTTAGAACAATATGATGAATTTGTGTTCCTATATACTTCCACTGAGTTACGATGGGGATTTCTCTAGTTGAGATATTCTAATCAAATTTGCAGAATCCCCCAGATCCTCCCCCTCAAGTGTGACACCATTTAAGGATGGCCATTTAAGGATTTTTGGAGTTTTTATGACAAATCGCTATCAGAACACTCGCATCAAAAGATACGAGTATTTCTTATTCCGCCTCATTTCGCCCATCACAAGAGATCAAGTTAAATGTTGCTTTGTCACGCTGAGAAGATATTCAACAGTACCGGGATAGAAACAGGAAAATTTTGGGAGACTGAATGACATATTCAACAATAAGGAAGTATGCAAAGAAATGTTTGTTAAATGTTCAGAGCTTATGTTTCCATATGGCTTTAAATTAATTTTTAATGGAGTTAATCTGGTCAATTTCTGTATCTTAGTTTTCTACTCTCCGTTTCAATCATTCGCTAGGATGGTGCAAAATAGCAGAAGAAAACGTTTGTCCGTCAACAGCCTCTCAAAATAAAGAAGCGACAAAATGTATGTACATTCCACGCAAATGGTTATTCACCATGGATTCCTTCGTCTCATCAACTGCATTGCATATCTATTGTTTTCATGAGGTTCATTAAGTTACAATTAGTATTCATCATATTTCCCAGTTGGGAATCAACGGGCTGTTTAGCTATTAGTTAATAAATCAATGCTAAAAATACATTACATGGTATCTTATATTATTATATATATCAAATAACGGAGATTATTGCAAGACCCTGAGGAGTTGAATACTAAAGACTAACAATACGGCGGGACAATTCGTACAAACATCACACAAACGTGAGTATTATAAAACAATACTCATGAAATTCGATATCTAATAGTTCATGCCAATATAACCCCAGTAATGAGTAAATTAACTTATCCCTTATTTGAATACTCTACCGGAATAAGTTGCTGGAGATCTAAAGCGAAATAATGCCAACTGGAACCGTTACGCTGCTCGACTAAAAAATTGATATCACATACATCGTTCTGCCGAAGAGCCTTGGAATGTTCATGGTAACTTATTAAAGGAAAGAAATGAAAAACATGATTTTGATATGAAACACGATAAAGTAAAGAAAAAATAATACACTAAGATCACAGACAACCCTTCCAAAGGTCCTTTTCCCTTAGTCTTGACGACGCAGGATTTTTTGCAAAGATATGGTGATAAAGATAAGAGAAGTTTAAAAATTACTTCTATGCGAAAAACTGTTAACCGCAATCAGCCAATTTAAATCGATATGAATTGAGAATATTTCTCAACGAATCAACGCCAAAATAATTTATTCGGACAATGTTAAGGACGTAAATGGTGAGGGCAAACGATCAGATGTTCTCGTATAGGCTTTTACTGAAAGCTTCATAAAAACTGAAAATTGAACAAAGGAGGATATTTGTAAAATGAAAGGATAGGCGGAATAAAGGCCATCTCTTAATTGAGGCGAAATGCAACGGCCGAGAGAATGAGGCCAAGATCGTTTGATGGATGCGGCCCAAGGCCTCGGCAAAATCAATCAAACGGTCCCCATTTACGCATTTTAGCGCTCATTTATACTTTACAGAGGGTTTCATGGAATCTTCCAAAAGGATAATCAGAATCCAAAATAATAATAATCCGAAATAATTATGATTCGAAATAATAATATGAAAGAATATTTATCCGAAATAATAATAGTATGATTAGTGACAATTCCCAGTAAGTTTTAGAATTGTCTTTCATTAAAAATTATTTGTAATCATTAACTTCTCAATTCTTCCTTAAATCTGACGACCAAAACGAGAGTCTTTCTAATCACAGGGACAAATCAGCTAAAAGACAATACACTGTAAGCTTATACTTACACGAGTAAAAATAGCCTGCATTCTGCAAGCTATGGAACGATTAGTTACCACCAATCCCCCAAAACAGTTTCCCAATCGGTACTTACAAATGTCTATATTGTGAGCAATAAATTGAATAGGAAGGCTTATAACCTTATCACGGTGATACTTCGGAGCCCTAACTTCTAGTCTTTGGTAATTAAAACTTCGATAAAATGTAGAGAGGGCCATTAGCGACCTAAGTAAGCATCCATATTGTTTCTAAAACCTGTGCTATTTTATCTGATAGATTTACGTAAATGGAGTTTTAATATCCCCGGGGCCCTAAACCATATTTAATTAGCTAAGAAGCTTTCAAAATCCACATTGGCTGCAAGTAAACATTCAGGTTGACAACGGAAGATTGAACATCTCGGTTCACTTATTCCAAGTTTACCTAAGATTTATAATTGGAGAGCATTTCGAACGACCGGCAGTCGAAAGCATGGTCACTTTTCATTTTTGATGCTTATACACATATTAAAGATCTATTTTAGTCACCATGTCTAATTGGACTGTTAAAATAAGTTCAGTAGTTTACCTCCAAGTAATTCTTACGGAGAAGGAAGCGGCTAGGCTTAGAACCAATGACCATATTACCTGATACCGTAGTCAATTATGTTTTGTTACCTCCACTTTTAACTACTCCCATAGTTTCACACAGAATTCATTTCAGGAAGTGCATCAAATTAGAAATGCGCAACGCCAACTTGTCGTCCGCCGCTAACGTAGAAAAAAATGACAAACTGTTAAATTAAAAAATAATCACATTCGCCTATGAGTTGATTCGAAATGTCATCGGAAGCGCAATACGAGGACGATAAGACTCCGAAATCCCTGCGAACTTGTGTCTCGTATCAGATGCATTCTTTCCGTAGATATCGGACTTTAAAAGGCATCCTTGAATTCACCTTTAATAAAGCAGGTATATGTTTTCATCGTCCTAACGTCGAACCTAGGATCATTTGGGGATGTCTATGCAGTCCACCGCAGAGAATCACCTCCTCTGACTACAGGTTGAATATCAATTCCCTATGTTAAAGGGATGTGCCTGAAAAAATATTTCCGAAAAACCATGCAATGCATCCTTACGGGAAAAAGTACCGTTTTTGGGGCCCTCTAGGATAGAACCCATGATACCTAGGATAGATATCTCACTTTTCTCTAGTGAGATGGTTATGGTTTTTGCGCAGAAAAACAAACAAATTTTATTTTTTCGCTTTAGTTTGGCTGAACATCTCTATAAGATGGATTTTCACTTTTCCGTTCCTGTAATGATTATTCTTATTTTCTCTCTTCCTTGGTTGTGAAAAATCAGCAAATGACTGTCCACCTTCTAATATGCAAAACACAACTGATTCAGAAACAGTAATGATTTGTCGTAAATTTGACCATGATTGGTCACTGCAAACGTATAATGTTTAAATTGTCTCCTCTTCAGATAGTTTATCATTAATTCTTACATTTAATTTTAACTGGGCCTAAATTTCTCGTGTATTTCAATGAGAAATGGGAAAAATTTAATGAGCTCAGATGCAACAATTGGTTTGGGTGTCAGGACGCTTACAATACCAAATTCCCCGCAATTTCGAATCGAAAGCACTAATCAACAACCAAAATAAGAATCTTCATTTACTTTCTTTTCTTTTGGTGCTTGTCTTGATTTCGTACGGCTATTATTTCTAATTTAATTTTGCAAAACAAAGAAACACAAGCGCTAAACGTAAACTCTACGATTATTTCTTATGGAATCGCTTTGACTCGTCTGGAGTCGAACCGGGGACAGTTAGGTGAATAAAAAGTAGCCCATTACCTGCTGGGGGAAGAATTCCAGCACTATTTATTGTTTGAAAGCTGTACGATATCTGTTTCTAGAGTTTTAGGCTAAAATATACACGAACACATTTTCTACTTTATAAGATACTCATAAAATTAAATTCTAATTAAATCAACAATTTCGCGTCCAGGAGAAGTGAAGTTTTTACATTTCTTTGACTTCGAAAAATAAACTGTAAACAGTAAAAATATATTCCTTCCAAAACCTTAAATTTGGTTATTCGTCATTAGAAGACGCATTTTAAAAATAGGAATTGAGAAACCAATGAGCAGTTACTGCAAGCCGTCCGAAATTAACAAGAAAATATCAAAAAATCTAATTTAATGAGAAGAATTATGAAAATAAATTCCATAAATAAAAGTGTAAAATCAGAAATGTATAGCTATATATCTATTAATAATTTTAATAATTATTAGAAACTGTTTTTCCTTTTTCAACCAAATTAATAAAAAGGCGCTATATTTACCTTAAAACACCAATATTCGTGTCTTTTATTGTTCTTTATTCCATAAATTTCATTTTGACATTGCCTTTATTTCCAAATGAAAAATTTTCACAACATCAACAGGAACTCAAGAACAATCTAAAGAAATAACAGTCACTTTTACCGATATATATCCATCGATTGATAAAATGAAACATTTTACAATTCATAAAAGAATTATACAAAAAATTAAGAGTAGTTCCACATAATTTTCTAACTTCTTTCTTATAAACTGTTTTTGCAAAAATTCTTAGTTCAATTCCAGAAGAACCGTAGTAAATTTTTAAAAGATCTCTCTGCCTTAACAATTTTAAGTGGTAACAAAGTCACCTTCGCAAATATTAGGAATACAATAGCAAAAATTGTAAATTTGTCCGTAGCATTCGTGTTTTGGAAAGAATTATCCCAAGATATATCTTCAAATAATACGGGAATAATTATAAAAAAATGAAGTTCAAACATGAATTTCGCCAAAAAGTATAAAAAAATGTTCTCGATTTAAAGGAGATGCGCGAAGATAGATAACTAAAAGGAAGGATTCTTGTAAAGATACAAAGAACGCGGAAATAGTGCGAACTATAGAAGAATTGCGAAAGGCAAAAATAAGCGGAGAAAGGAAAGAATTGCTTCGGTACATTTGCCTCCGACGAAGAGCCCAATGCAAGGAGAACGACTGGAGTCGCTCAAAGCTGATAAAGAACTACCTGTCATTTTCCAGAAAAATACAGAATTGCTGCTACATTTTACGAAAAAGGAGTTTCTTATGGACCTCGCCTCTCGCTGCTTCTCAAGTTGTTTTCTTCATCTTGATCTTGGCAAATTCATCCATTTTACGGCGTATTTTTGTAACACTTACGATTTGTAATACGTAAAGTCGCCTTTCTCACAACAAAATAGAATATTCCAAACTAAAAACTCCCATCTTTTTCAACTGTGGACGAGCACTTTAGAAACTCAGATTATTCGAGAGAACGGTCGGAAGGAGGGAAGAAAAAGTCCGTGATCGATGTTACGTTAGTTAAGCATCACCTTGAGTATGCACGTAGTGTATGGGCCGAAAAGTGAATAAACTTTATTTAGGCGAGGTTGGCTTCTCTTCCACCAAACCTCTATTGTCAATAAATATGTTAAATTTAATACTTAGAGTACTAAAGAATTAGAAAAGGTAAGTGCAAGGCGAAAAATTTAAACAAATCCAAGAGCGTCACTCAGATGCTTCAGAACGCAGGATGGAAATCTCTTGAAGATAGAAGATTTAAACAAAGGATAATTTAAATTAATATAATAGTTAATAAAGAACGTTTTGGAATATATAGCTATATGTGTCCTCCCTGTTACATAGGCCGTTCTGATACTGCGAGAAAAATCAGAGAAATAGATGCTAGAACAAATCGTTTCAAGAATTCATTTCAGGAAGTGCATC